>CAKAJE020001234.1:0-83686 GCA_916610135.2 Macropis europaea | reverse complement strand
ATTAAACTTCTAGGGTAGGGCAAACAGAGACCCGATTAGATCATTTTATGTTATGGTTAATTTAAGAATTCAGCGAAACTCTGTCATATTTATTCAATTTACGTCGCTCCTATTTCAGATAGCGTATTGGGCTAAGGCGCATCTCAATGCGCATGAAATGGCCAGTAAAATGCACTATTAAACTTCTAGGATAATGCGAACAGAGACCCGATTAGATCATTTTATATTACGGTTAATATAAGAATTCAGCGTAATTCTATCACATTTGTTCAACTTACGTCGCTCCAATTTCAGATAGCGTACTGGGCTAGGCGGCTTCTCAAAGCGCATGAAATGGCGAGTAAAATGCACTATTAAACTTCTAGGGTAGGGCAAACAGAGACCCGATTAGATCATTTTATATTATGGTTAATTTAAGAATTCAGCCAAATTCTATCACATTTGTTCAATTTACGTCGCTCCTATTTCAGATAGCGTACTGGCTAGGCGGAATTTTAAAGCGCGTGGATTGGCGAGTAAAATGCACTATTAAACGTCTATGATAGGGCAATCAGAGACCCGATTAGATCATTTTATATTTTGGTTAATATAAGAATTCAGCGTAATTCTATCACATTTGTTCAATTTACGTCGCTGATATTTCAGATAGCGTATTGGGCTAAGCGCATCTCAAAGCGCAAGAAATGGCGAGTGAAATGCACCATTAAACTTCTAGGGTAAGGCAAACAGAGACCGATAAGATCATTTTATGTTATGGTTAATTTAAGAATTCAGCGAAACTCTATCATATTTATTCAATTTACGTCGCCTCCTATTTCAGATAGCGTATTGGCTAAGCGGCATCTCAATGCGCATGAAATGGCGAGTAAAATGCACTATTAAACTTCTAGAGCAAAGCAAACAGAGACCCGATTAGGTCATTTTATATTACGGTTAATATAAGAATTCAGCGTAATTCTATCACATTTGTTCAACTTACGTCGCTCCTATTTCAGATAGCGTACTGGGCTAGGCGGCATCTCAAAGCGCAAGAAATGGCGAGTAAAATGCACTATTAAACTTGTAGGGTAGGGCAAACAGAGACCCGATTAGATCATTTTATATTATGGTTAATTTAAGAATTCAGCCAAATTCTATCACATTTGTTCAATTTACGTCGCTCCTATTTCAGATAGCGTATTGGGCTAAGCGGCAACTCAAAGCGCATGAAATGACGAGTGAAATGCAGTACTAAACTTCTAGGGTAGGGGAGAACAGAGACCCGATTAGATCATTTTACATTAAGGTTAATATAAGAATTCAGGGAAATTCTATCACATTTGTTCAATTTACGTCGCTCCTATTTCAGATAGCGTATTGGGCTAAGCGGCATCTCAAAGCGCATGAAATGGCGAGTAAAATGCACTGCTAAACTTGTAGGGTACGGCAAACAGAGACCCGATTAGATCATTTTATATTATGGTTAATTTAAGATGTCAGCAAAATTCTGTCACATTTGTTCTATTTACGTCGCTCCAATTTCAGATAGCGTACTGGGTTAGGCGGCATCTTAAAGCGCGTGGAATGGCGATCAAAATGCACTACTAAACTTCTATGATAGGGCAATCAGAGACCGACTAGATCATTTTATATTTTGGTTAATATAAGAATTCAGCGAAATTCTATCACAATTGTTCAATTTACGTCGCTCCTATTTCAGATAGCGTATTGGGCTAAGCGGGCATCTCAAAGCGCACGAAATGACGAGTGAAAGGCACTATTAAACTTCTAGGGTAGGGCAACAGAGACCCGATTAGATCATTTTATATTATGGTTAATATAAGAATTCAGCGTAATTCTATCACATTTGTTCAAACTTACGTCGCTCCTACTTCAGATAGCGTACTGGGCTCGGCTGCATCTTAAAGCGCAAGAAATGGCGAGTAAAATGCACTATTAAACTTCTAGGGCAGGGCAAACAGAGACCCGATAAGATGATTTTATATTATGGTTAATTTAAGAATTCAGCTAAATTCTATCACGTTTGTTCAGTTTACGTCGCTCCTATTTCAGATAGCGTATTGGGCTAAGCGCCATCTCAAAGCGCATGAAATGGCGACTAAAATGCACTATTAAACTTCTAGGGTAGGGCAAACAGAGACCCGATTAGATCATTTTATATTATGGTTAATTTAAGATGTCAGCAAAATTCTGTCACATTTGTTCTATTTACGTCGCTCCAATTTCAGATAGCGTACTGGGCTAGGCGGCATCTTAAAGCGCGTGGAATGGTGATCAAAATGCACTATTAAACTTCTATGATAGGGCAATCAGGGACCCGACTAGATCATTTTATATTTTGGTTAATATAAGAATCAGCGAAATTCTATCACAACTGTTCAATTTACGTCGCTCCTACTTCAGATAGCGAACTGGCTCGGCGGCATCTTAAAGCGCAAGAAATGGCGAGTAAAATGCACTATTAAACTTCTAGGGTGGGGCAAACAGAGACCCGATAAGATGATTTTATATTATGGTTAATTTAAGAATTCAGCGAAACTCTATCATATTTGTTCAATTTACGTCGCTCCTATTTCAGATAGCTTATTGGGCAAAGCGGCATCTCAAAGCGCAAGAAATGGCGAGTAAAATGCTCTATTAAACTTCTAGGGTAGGGCAAACAGAGACCCGATTAGATCATTTTATGTTATGGTTAATTTAAGAATTCAGCGAAATTCTATCACATTTGTTCAATTTACGTCGCTCCAATTTGAGATAGCGTATTGGGCTAAGCGGCATCTCAAAGCGCATGAAATGGCGAGTAAAATGCACTATTAATCTTCTAGGGTAGGGCAAACAGAGACCCGATTAGATCATTTTATATTATGATTAATTTAAGAATTCAGCAAAATTCTATCACATTTGTTCAATTTACGTCGCTCCTATTTCAGATAGCGTACTGGGCTAGGCGGAATCTTAAAGCCGCGTGGATTGACGAGTAAAATGCACTTTTAAACTTCTATGATAGGGCAATCAGAGACCCGATTAGATCATTTTATATTTTGGTTAATATAAGAATTCCAGCGAAATTCTATCACAATTGTTCTATTTACGTCGCTCCTATTTCAGATAGCGTATTGGGCTAAGCGGCATCTCAAAGCGCATGAAATGGCGAGTGAAATGCACTATTAAACTTCAAGGGTAGGGCGAACAGAGACCCGATTAGAACATTTTACATTAAGGTTAATATAAGAATTCAGCGAAATTCTCTCACATTTGTTCAATTTACGTCGCTCCTATTTCAGATAGCTTATTGGGCAAAGCGGCATCTCAAGGCGCAAGAAATAGCGAGTAAAATGCACTATTAAACTTCTAGGGTAGGGCAATCAGAGACCCGACTAGATCATTTTATATTTTGGTTAATATAAGAATCAGCGAAATTCTATCATATTTGTTCAATTTACGTCGCTCCTATTTCAGATAGCGTATTGGGCTAAGCGGCATCTCAAAGCGCATGAAATGACGAGTGAAATGCACTATTAATCTTCAAGGGTAGGGCGAACAGAGACCCGATTAGAACATTTTACATTAAGGTTAATATAAGAATTCGGCGAAATTCTCTCACATTTGTTCAATTTACGTCGCTCCTATTTCAGATAGCTTATTGGGCAAAGCGGCATCTCAAGGCGCACAAAATAGGGAGTAAAATGCACTATTAAACTTCTAGGGTAGGGCAAACAGAGACCCGATTAGATCATTTTATGTTATGGTTAATTTAATAATTCAGCGAAATTCTATCACATTTGTTCAATTTACGTCGCTCAATTTGAGATACCGTATTGGGCTAAGCGGCATCTCAAAACGCATGAAATGACGAGTGAAATGCACTAGTAATCTTCTAGGGTAGGGCGAACAGAAACCCGATTAGATCATTTTATATTACGGTTAATATAGGAATTCAGCGTAATTCTATCACATTTGTTCAACATACGTCCCTCCTATTTCAGATAGTGTACTGGGCTAGGCGGCATCTTAAAGCACGTGGAAGGGCGAGTAAAATGCACTACTAAACTTCTATGATAGGGCAATCAGAGTCCCGTTTAGATCATTTTATATTTTGTTTAATATAAGATCTCAGGGAAATTCTATCACATTTGTTCAATTTACGTCGCTCCTATTTCAGATAGCGTATTGGGCTAAGCGGCATCTCAAATCGCATGAAATGGCGAGTAAAATGCACTATTAAACTTCTAGGGTAAGGCAAACAGAGACCCGATTAGATCATTTTATATTATGGTTAATTTATGAATTCAGCCAAATTCTATCACATTTGTTCAATTTACGTCGCTACTATTTCAGATAGAGTATTAGGCTAAGCGCCATCTCAAAGCGCATGAAATGGCGAGTAAAATGCACTATTAAACTTCTATGATAGGGCAATCAGAGACCCGATTAGATCATTTTATATTTTGGTTAATATAAGAATTCAGCGAAATTCTATCACAATTGTTCTATTTACGTCGCTCCTATTTCAGATAGCGTATTGGGCTAAGCGGCATCTCAAAGCGCATGAAATGGCGAGTGAAATGCACTATTAAACTTCAAGGGTAGGGCGAACAGAGACCCGATTAGAACATTTTACATTAAGGGTTAATATAAGAAATTCAGCAAAATTCTCTCACATTTGTTCAATTTACGTCGCTCCTATTTCAGATAGCGTACTGGGCTAGGCGGAATCTTAAAGCGCGTGGATTGGCGAGTAAAATGCACTATTAAACTTCTATGATAGGGCAATCAGAGACCCGATTAGATCATTTTATATTTTGGTTAATATAAGAATTCAGCGAAATTCTATCACAATTGTTCTATTTACGTCGCTCCTATTTCAGATAGCGTATTGGGCTAAGCGGCATCTCAAAGCGCATGAAATGGCGAGTGAAATGCACTATTAAACTTCAAGGTAGGGCGAACAGAGACCCGATTAGAACATTTTACATTAAGGTTAATATAAGAATTCAGCGAAATTCTCTCACATTTGTTCAATTTACGTCGCTCCTATTTCAGATAGCTTATTGGGCAAAGCAGCATCTCAAGGCGCAAGAAATAGCGAGTAAAATGCACTATTAAACTTCTAGGGTAGGGCAAACAGTGACCCGATTAGATCATTTTATGTTATTGTTAATTTAAGAATTCAGCGAAATTCTATCACATTTGTTCAATTTACGTCGCTCCAAATTCAGATAGCGTACTGGGCTAGGAGGCATCTTAAAGCGCGTGGAATGGCGAGCTAAAGGCACTATTAAACTTCTATGATAGGGCAATCAGAGACCCGACTAGATCATTTTATATTTTGGTTAATATAAGAATTCAGCGAAATTCTATCACATTTGTTCAATTTACATCGCTCCTATTTCAGATAGCTTATTGGGCTAACCGGCATATCAAAGCGCATGAAATGACGAGTGCAATGCACTATTAAACTTCTGGGGTAGGGCAAACAGAGACCCGATTAGATCATTTTATATTATGGTTAATTTAAGAATTCAGCCAAATTCTATCACATTTGTTCAATTTACGTCGCTCCTATTGCAGATATCGTATTGGGCTCAGCGGCATCTCAAAGCGCATGAAATGGCGAGTAAAATGCACTGCTAAACTTCTAGGGTAGGGCCAACAAAGCCCGATTAGATCATTTTACATTAAGGTTAATATAAGAATTCAGGGAAATTCTATCACATTTGTTCAATTTACGTCGCTCCTATTTCAGATAGCGTATTGGGCTAAGCGGCATCTCAAAGCGCATGAAATGGCGAGTGAAATGCACTATTAAACTTCAAGGGTAGGGCGAACAGAGACCCGATTAGAACATTTTACATTAAGGTTAATATAAGAATTCAGCGAAATTCCTTCACATTTGTTCAATTTACGTCGCTCCTATTTCAGATAGCTTATTGGGCAAAGCGGCATCTCAAGGCGCAAGAAATAGCGAGTAAAATGCACTATTAAACTTCTAGGGTAGGGCAATCAGAGACCCGACTAGATCATTTTATATTTTGGTTAATATAAGAATTCCGCGAAATTCTATCACATTTGTTTCAATTTACGTCGCTCCTATTTCAGATAGCGTATTGGGCTAAGCGGCATCTCAAAGCGCATGAAATGACGAGTGAAATGCACTATTAATCTTCAAGGGTAGGGCGAACAGAGACCCGATTAGAACATTTTACATTAAGGTTAATATAAGAATTCAGCGAAATTCTCTCACATTTGTTCAATTTACGTCGCTCCTATTTCAGATAGCTTATTGGGCAAAGCGGCATCTCAAGGCGCTAGAAATAGCGAGTAAAATGCACTATTAAACTTCTAGGGTAGGGCAAACAGAGACCCGATTAGATCATTTTATGTTATGGTTAATTTAAGAATTCAGCGAAACTCTGTCATATTTATTCAATTTACGTCGCTCCTATTTCAGATAGCGTATTGGGCTAAGCGGCATCTCAATGCGCATGAAATGGCCAGTAAAATGCACTATTAAACTTCTAGGATAATGCGAACAGAGACCCGATTAGATCATTTTATATTACGGTTAATATAAGAATTCAGCGTAATTCTATCACATTTGTTCAACTTACGTCGCTCCAATTTCAGATAGCGTACTGGGCTAGGCGGCTTCTCAAAGCGCATGAAATGGCGAGTAAAATGCACTATTAAACTTCTAGGGTAGGGCAAACAGAGACCGATTAGATCATTTTATATTATGGTTAATTTAAGAATTCAGCCAAATTCTATCACATTTGTTCAATTTACGTCGCTCCTATTTCAGATAGCGTACTGGGCTAGGCGGAATTTTAAAGCGCGTGGATTGGCGAGTAAAATGCACTATTAAACGTCTATGATAGGGCAATCAGAGACCCGATTAGATCATTTTATATTTTGGTTAATATAAGAATTCAGCGTAATTCTATCACATTTGTTCAATTTACGTCGCTGATATTTCAGATAGCGTATTGGGCTAAGCGGCATCTCAAAGCGCAAGAAATGGCGAGTGAAATGCACCATTAAACTTCTAGGGTAAGGCAAACAGAGACCCGATAAGATCATTTTATGTTATGGTTAATTTAAGAATTCAGCGAACTCTATCATATTTATTCAATTTACGTCGCTCCTATTTCAGATAGCGTATTGGGCTAAGCGGCATCTCAATGCGCATGAAATGGCGAGTAAAATGCACTATTAAACTTCTAGGACAATGCAAACAGAGACCCGATTAGGTCATTTTATATTACGGTTAATATAAGAATTCAGCGTAATTCTATCACATTTGTTCAACTTACGTCGCTCCTATTTCAGATAGCGTACTGGGCTAGGCGGCATCTCAAAGCGCAAGAAATGGCGAGTAAAATGCACTATTAAACTTGTAGGGTAGGGCAAACAGAGACCCGATTAGATCATTTTATATTATGGTTAATTTAAGAATTCAGCCAAATTCTATCACATTTGTTCAATTTACGTCGCTCCTATTTCAGATAGCGTATTGGGCTAAGCGGCAACTCAAAGCGCATGAAATGACGAGTGAAATGCAGTACTAAACTTCTAGGGTAGGGAGAACAGAGACCCGATTAGATCATTTTACATTAAGGTTAATATAAGAATTCAGGGAAATTCTATCACATTTGTTCAATTTACGTCGCTCCTATTTCAGATAGCGTATTGGGCTAAGCGGCATCTCAAAGCGCATGAAATGGCGAGTAAAATGCACTGCTAAACTTGTAGGGTACGGCAAACAGAGCCCCGATTAGATCATTTTATATTATGGTTAATTTAAGATGTCAGCAAAATTCTGTCACATTTGTTCTATTTACGTCGCTCCAATTTCAGATAGCGTACTGGGTTAGGCGGCATCTTAAAGCGCGTGGAATGGCGATCAAAATGCACTACTAAACTTCTATGATAGGGCAATCAGAGACCCGACTAGATCATTTTATATTTTGGTTAATATAAGAATTCAGCGAAATTCTATCACAATTGTTCAATTTACGTCGCTCCTATTTCAGATAGCGTATTGGGCTAAGCGGCATCTCAAAGCGCACGAAATGACGAGTGAAAGGCACTATTAAACTTCTAGGGTAGGGCGAACAGAGAACCGATTAGATGATTTTATATTACGGTTAATATAAGAATTCAGCGTAATTCTATCACATTTGTTCAACTTACGTCGCTCCTACTTCAGATAGCGTACTGGGCTCGGCTGCATCTTAAAGCGCAAGAAATGGCGAGTAAAATGCACTATTAAACTTCTAGGGCAGGGCAAACAGAGACCCGATAAGATGATTTTATATTATGGTTAATTTAAGAATTCAGCTAAATTCTATCACGTTTGTTCAGTTTACGTCGCTCCTATTTCAGATAGCGTATTGGGCTAAGCGCCATCTCAAAGCGCATGAAATGGCGACTAAAATGCACTATTAAACTTCTAGGGTAGGGCAAACAGAGACCCGATTAGATCATTTTATATTATGGTTAATTTAAGATGTCAGCAAAATTCTGTCACATTTGTTCTATTTACGTCGCTCCAATTTCAGATAGCGTACTGGGCTAGGCGGCATCTTAAAGCGCGTGGAATGGTGATCAAAATGCACTATTAAACTTCTATGATAGGGCAATCAGAGACCCGACTAGATCATTTTATATTTTGGTTAATATAAGAATTCAGCGAAATTCTATCACAACTGTTCAATTTACGTCGCTCCTACTTCAGATAGCGAACTGGGCTCGGCGGCATCTTAAAGCGCAAGAAATGGCGAGTAAAATGCACTATTAAACTTCTAGGGTGGGGCAAACAGAGACCCGATAAGATGATTTTATATTATGGTTAATTTAAGAATTCAGCGAAACTCTATCATATTTGTTCAATTTACGTCGCTCCTATTTCAGATAGCTTATTGGGCAAAGCGGCATCTCAAGGCGCAAGAAATAGCGAGTAAAATGCACTATTAAACTTCTAGGGTAGGGCAAACAGAGACCCGATTAGATCATTTTATGTTATGGTTAATTTAAGAATTCAGCGAAATTCTATCACATTTGTTCAATTTACGTCGCTCCAATTTGAGATAGCGTATTGGGCTAAGCGGCATCTCAAAGCGCATGAAATGGCGAGTAAAATGCACTATTAATCTTCTAGGGTAGGGCAAACAGAGACCCGATTAGATCATTTTATATTATGATTAATTTAAGAATTCAGCAAAATTCTATCACATTTGTTCAATTTACGTCGCTCCTATTTCAGATAGCGTACTGGGCTAGGCGGAATCTTAAAGCGCGTGGATTGACGAGTAAAATGCACTATTAAACTTCTATGATAGGGCAATCAGAGACCCGATTAGATCATTTTATATTTTGGTTAATATAAGAATTCAGCGAAATTCTATCACAATTGTTCTATTTACGTCGCTCCTATTTCAGATAGCGTATTGGGCTAAGCGGCATCTCAAAGCGCACGAAATGGCGAGTGAAATGCACTATTAAACTTCAAGGGTAGGGCGAACAGAGACCCGATTAGAACATTTTACATTAAGGTTAATATAAGAATTCAGCGAAATTCTCTCACATTTGTTCAATTTACGTCGCTCCTATTTCAGATAGCTTATTGGGCAAAGCGGCATCTCAAGGCGCAAGAAATAGCGAGTAAAATGCACTATTAAACTTCTAGGGTAGGGCAATCAGAGACCCGACTAGATCATTTTATATTTTGGTTAATATAAGAATTCAGCGAAATTCTATCACATTTGTTCAATTTACGTCGCTCCTATTTCAGAGAGCGTATTGGGCTAAGCGGCATCTCAAAGCGCATGAAATGACGAGTGAAATGCACTATTAATCTTCAAGGGTAGGGCGAACAGAGACCCGATTAGAACATTTTACATTAAGGTTAATATAAGAATTCGGCGAAATTCTCTCACATTTGTTCAATTTACGTCGCTCCTATTTCAGATAGCTTATTGGGCAAAGCGGCATCTCAAGGCGCAAGAAATAGCGAGTAAAATGCACTATTAAACTTCTAGGGTAGGGCAAACAGAGACCCGATTAGATCATTTTATGTTATGGTTAATTTAATAATTCAGCGAAATTCTATCACATTTGTTCAATTTACGTCGCTCCAATTTGAGATACCGTATTGGGCTAAGCGGCATCTCAAAACGCATGAAATTACGAGTGAAATGCACTAGTAATCTTCTAGGGTAGGGCGAACAGAAACCCGATTAGATCATTTTATATTACGGTTAATATAGGAATTCAGCGTAATTCTATCACATTTGTTCAACATACGTCCCTCCTATTTCAGATAGTGTACTGGGCTAGGCGGCATCTTAAAGCACGTGGAAGGGCGAGTAAAATGCACTACTAAACTTCTATGATAGGGCAATCAGAGTCCCGTTTAGATCATTTTATATTTTGTTTAATATAAGATCTCAGGGAAATTCTATCACATTTGTTCAATTTACGTCGCTCCTATTTCAGATAGCGTATTGGGCTAAGCGGCATCTCAAATCGCATGAAATGGCGAGTAAAATGCACTATTAAACTTCTAGGGTAAGGCAAACAGAGACCCGATTAGATCATTTTATATTATGGTTAATTTATGAATTCAGCCAAATTCTATCACATTTGTTCAATTTACGTCGCTACTATTTCAGATAGCGTATTGGGCTAAGCGCCATCTCAAAGCGCATGAAATGGCGAGTAAAATGCACTATTAAACTTCTAGGGTAGGGCAAACAGAGACCCGATTAGATCATTTTATATTATGGTTAATTTAAGAATTCAGCGAAACTCTATCATATTTATTCAATTTACGTCGCTCCTATTTCAGATAGCGTATTGGGCTAAGCGGCATCTCAATGCGCATGAAATGGCCAGTAAAATGCACTATTAAACTTCTAGGATAATGCGAACAGAGACCCGATTAGATCATTTTATATTACGGTTAATATAAGAATTCAGCGTAATTCTATCACATTTGTTCAACTAACGTCGCTCCAATTTCAGATAGCGTACTGGGCTAGGCGGCTTCTCAAAGCACATGAAATGGCGAGTAAAATGCACTATTAAACTTCTAGGGTAGGGCAAACAGAGACCCGATTAGATCATTTTATATTATGGTTAATTTAAGAATTCAGCCAAATTCTATCACATTTGTTCAATTTACGTCGCTCCTATTTCAGATAGCGTACTGGGCTAGGCGGAATCTTAAAGCGCGTGGATTGGCGAGTAAAATGCACTATTAAACTTCTATGATAGGGCAATCAGAGACCCGATTAGATCATTTTATATTTTGGTTAATATAAGAATTCAGCGAAATTCTATCACAATTGTTCTATTTACGTCGCTCCTATTTCAGATAGCGTATTGGGCTAAGCGGCATCTCAAAGCGCATGAAATGGCGAGTGAAATGCACTATTAAACTTCAAGGGTAGGGCGAACAGAGACCCGATTAGAACATTTTACATTAAGGTTAATATAAGAATTCAGCAAAATTCTATCACATTTGTTCAATTTACGTCGCTCCTATTTCAGATAGCGTACTGGGCTAGGCGGAATCTTAAAGCGCGTGGATTGACGAGTAAAATGCACTATTAAACTTCTATGATAGGGCAATCAGAGACCCGATTAGATCATTTTATATTTTGGTTAATATAAGAATTCAGCGAAATTCTATCACAATTGTTCTATTTACGTCGCTCCTATTTCAGATAGCGTATTGGGCTAAGCGGCATCTCAAAGCGCATGAAATGGCGAGTGAAATGCACTATTAAACTTCAAGGGTAGGGCGAACAGAGACCCGATTAGAACATTTTACATTAAGGTTAATATAAGAATTCAGCGAAATTCTCTCACATTTGTTCAATTTACGTCGCTCCTATTTCAGATAGCTTATTGGGCAAAGCAGCATCTCAAGGCGCAAGAAATAGCGAGTAAAATGCACTATTAAACTTCTAGGGTAGGGCAAACAGAGACCCGATTAGATCATTTGATGTTATGGTTAATTTAAGAATTCAGCGAAATTCTATCACATTTGTTCAATTTACGTCGCTCCAAATTCAGATAGCGTACTGGGCTAGGCGGCATCTTAAAGCGCGTGGAATGGCGAGCTAAAGGCACTATTAAACTTCTATGATAGGGCAATCAGAGACCCGACTAGATCATTTTATATTTTGGTTAATATAAGAATTCAGCGAAATTCTATCACATTTGTTCAATTTACATCGCTCCTATTTCAGATAGCTTATTGGGCTAACCGGCATATCAAAGCGCATGAAATGACGAGTGCAATGCACTATTAAACTTCTGGGGTAGGGCAAACAGAGATCCGATTAGATCATTTTATGTTATGGTTAATTTAATAATTCAGCGAAATTCTATCACATTTGTTCAATTTACGTCGCTCCAATTTGAGATACCGTATTGGGCTAAGCGGCATCTCAAAACGCATGAAATTACGAGTGTAATGCACTAGTAATCTTCTAGGGTAGGGCGAACAGAAACCCGATTAGATCATTTTATATTACGGTTAATATAGGAATTCAGCGTAATTCTATCACATTTGTTCAACATACGTCCCTCCTATTTCAGATAGTGTACTGGGCTAGGCGGCATCTTAAAGCACGTGGAAGGGCGAGTAAAATGCACTACTAAACTTCTATGATAGGGCAATCAGAGTCCCGTTTAGATCATTTTATATTTTGTTTAATATAAGATCTCAGGGAAATTCTATCACATTTGTTCAATTTACGTCGCTCCTATTTCAGATAGCGTATTGGGCTAAGCGGCATCTCAAATCGCATGAAATGGCGAGTAAAATGCACTATTAAACTTCTAGGGTAAGGCAAACAGAGACCCGATTAGATCATTTTATATTATGGTTAATTTATGAATTCAGCCAAATTCTATCACATTTGTTCAATTTACGTCGCTACTATTTCAGATAGCGTATTGGGCTAAGCGCCATCTCAAAGCGCATGAAATGGCGAGTAAAATGCACTATTAAACGTCTAGGGTAGGGCAAACAGAGACCCGATTAGATCATTTTATATTATGGTTAATTTAAGAATTCAGCGAAACTCTATCATATTTATTCAATTTACGTCGCTCCTATTTCAGATAGCGTATTGGGCTAAGCGGCATCTCAATGCGCATGAAATGGCCAGTAAAATGCACTATTAAACTTCTAGGATAATGCGAACAGAGACCCGATTAGATCATTTTATATTACGGTTAATATAAGAATTCAGCGTAATTCTATCACATTTGTTCAACTAACGTCGCTCCAATTTCAGATAGCGTACTGGGCTAGGCGGCTTCTCAAAGCACATGAAATGGCGAGTAAAATGCACTATTAAACTTCTAGGGTAGGGCAAACAGAGACCCGATTAGATCATTTTATATTATGGTTAATTTAAGAATTCAGCCAAATTCTATCACATTTGTTCAATTTACGTCGCTCCTATTTCAGATAGCGTACTGGGCTAGGCGGAATCTTAAAGCGCGTGGATTGGCGAGTAAAATGCACTATTAAACTTCTATGATAGGGCAATCAGAGACCCGATTAGATCATTTTATATTTTGGTTAATATAAGAATTCAGCGAAATTCTATCACAATTGTTCTATTTACGTCGCTCCTATTTCAGATAGCGTATTGGGCTAAGCGGCATCTCAAAGCGCATGAAATGGCGAGTGAAATGCACTATTAAACTTCAAGGGTAGGGCGAACAGAGACCCGATTAGAACATTTTACATTAAGGTTAATATAAGAATTCAGCGAAATTCTCTCACATTTGTTCAATTTACGTCGCTCCTATTTCAGATAGCGTACTGGGCTAGGCGGAATCTTAAAGCGCGTGGATTGGCGAGTAAAATGCACTATTAAACTTCTATGATAGGGCAATCAGAGACCCGATTAGATCATTTTATATTTTGGTTAATATAAGAATTCAGCGAAATTCTATCACAATTGTTCTATTTACGTCGCTCCTATTTCAGATAGCGTATTGGGCTAAGCGGCATCTCAAATCGCATGAAATGGCGAGTAAAATGCACTATTAAACTTCTAGGGTAAGGCAAACAGAGACCCGATTAGATCATTTTATATTATGGTTAATTTATGAATTCAGCCAAATTCTATCACATTTGTTCAATTTACGTCGCTACTATTTCAGATAGCGTATTGGGCTAAGCGGCATCTCAAAGCGCAAGAAATGGCGAGTGAAATGCACCATTAAACTTCTAGGGTAAGGCAAACAGAGACCCGATAAGATCATTTTATGTTATGGTTAATTTAAGAATTCAGCGAAACTCTATCATATTTATTCAATTTACGTCGCTCCTATTTCAGATAGCGTATTGGGCTAAGCGGCATCTCAATGCGCATGAAATGGCGAGTAAAATGCACTATTAAACTTCTAGGACAATGCAAACAGAGACCCGATTAGGTCATTTTATATTACGGTTAATATAAGAATTCAGCGTAATTCTATCACATTTGTTCAACTTACGTCGCTCCTATTTCAGATAGCGTACTGGGCTAGGCGGCATCTCAAAGCGCAAGAAATGGCGAGTAAAATGCACTATTAAACTTGTAGGGTAGGGCAAACAGAGACCCGATTAGATCATTTTATATTATGGTTAATTTAAGAATTCAGCCAAATTCTATCACATTTGTTCAATTTACGTCGCTCCTATTTCAGATAGCGTATTGGGCTAAGCGGCAACTCAAAGCGCATGAAATGACGAGTGAAATGCAGTACTAAACTTCTAGGGTAGGGAGAACAGAGACCCGATTAGATCATTTTACATTAAGGTTAATATAAGAATTCAGGGAAATTCTATCACATTTGTTCAATTTACGTCGCTCCTATTTCAGATAGCGTATTGGGCTAAGCGGCATCTCAAAGCGCATGAATTGGCGAGTAAAATGCACTGCTAAACTTGTAGGGTACGGCAAACAGAGACCCGATTAGATCATTTTATATTATGGTTAATTTAAGATGTCAGCAAAATTCTGTCACATTTGTTCTATTTACGTCGCTCCAATTTCAGATAGCGTACTGGGTTAGGCGGCATCTTAAAGCGCGTGGAATGGCGATCAAAATGCACTACTAAACTTCTATGATAGGGCAATCAGAGACCCGACTAGATCATTTTATATTTTGGTTAATATAAGAATTCAGCGAAATTCTATCACAATTGTTCAATTTACGTCGCTCCTATTTCAGATAGCGTATTGGGCTCGGCTGCATCTTAAAGCGCAAGAAATGGCGAGTAAAATGCACTATTAAACTTCTAGGGCAGGGCAAACAGAGACCCGATAAGATGATTTTATATTATGGTTAATTTAAGAATTCAGCTAAATTCTATCACGTTTGTTCAGTTTACGTCGCTCCTATTTCAGATAGCGTATTGGGCTAAGCGCCATCTCAAAGCGCATGAAATGGCGACTAAAATGCACTATTAAACTTCTAGGGTACGGCAAACAGAGACCCGATTAGATCATTTTATATTATGGTTAATTTAAGATGTCAGCAAAATTCTGTCACATTTGTTCTATTTACGTCGCTCCAATTTCAGATAGCGTACTGGGTTAGGCGGCATCTTAAAGCGCGTGGAATGGCGATCAAAATGCACTACTAAACTTCTATGATAGGGCAATCAGAGACCCGACTAGATCATTTTATATTTTGGTTAATATAAGAATTCAGCGAAATTCTATCACAATTGTTCAATTTACGTCGCTCCTATTTCAGATAGCGTATTGGGCTAAGCGGCATCTCAAAGCGCACGAAATGACGAGTGAAAGGCACTATTAAACTTCTAGGGTAGGGCGAACAGAGAACCGATTAGATGATTTTATATTATGATTAATTTAAGAATTCAGCAAAATTCTATCACATTTGTTCAATTTACGTCGCTCCTATTTCAGATAGCGTACTGGGCTAGGCGGAATCTTAAAGCGCGTGGATTGACGAGTAAAATGCACTATTAAACTTCTATGATAGGGCAATCAGAGACCCGATTAGATCATTTTATATTTTGGTTAATATAAGAATTCAGCGAAATTCTATCACAATTGTTCTATTTACGTCGCTCCTATTTCAGATAGCGTATTGGGCTAAGCGGCATCTCAAAGCGCACGAAATGGCGAGTGAAATGCACTATTAAACTTCAAGGGTAGGGCGAACAGAGACCCGATTAGAACATTTTACATTAAGGTTAATATAAGAATTCAGCGAAATTCTCTCACATTTGTTCAATTTACGTCGCTCCTATTTCAGATAGCTTATTGGGCAAAGCGGCATCTCAAGGCGCAAGAAATAGCGAGTAAAATGCACTATTAAACTTCTAGGGTAGGGCAATCAGAGACCCGACTAGATCATTTTATATTTTGGTTAATATAAGAATTCAGCGAAATTCTATCACATTTGTTCAATTTACGTCGCTCCTATTTCAGATAGCGTATTGGGCTAAGCGGCATCTCAAAGCGCATGAAATGACGAGTGAAATGCACTATTAATCTTCAAGGGTAGGGCGAACAGAGACCCGATTAGAACATTTTACATTAAGGTTAATATAAGAATTCGGCGAAATTCTCTCACATTTGTTCAATTTACGTCGCTCCTATTTCAGATAGCTTATTGGGCAAAGCGGCATCTCAAGGCGCAAAAAATAGCGAGTAAAATGCACTATTAAACTTCTAGGGTAGGGCAAACAGAGACCCGATTAGATCATTTTATGTTATGGTTAATTTAATAATTCAGCGAAATTCTATCACATTTGTTCAATTTACGTCGCTCCAATTTGAGATACCGTATTGGGCTAAGCGGCATCTCAAAACGCATGAAATGACGAGTGAAATGCACTAGTAATCTTCTAGGGTAGGGCGAACAGAAACCCGATTAGATCATTTTATATTACGGTTAATATAGGAATTCAGCGTAATTCTATCACATTTGTTCAACATACGTCCCTCCTATTTCAGATAGTGTACTGGGCTAGGCGGCATCTTAAAGCACGTGGAAGGGCGAGTAAAATGCACTACTAAACTTCTATGATACGGCAATCAGAGTCCCGTTTAGATCATTTTATATTTTGTTTAATATAAGATCTCAGGGAAATTCTATCACATTTGTTCAATTTACGTCGCTCCTATTTCAGATAGCGTATTGGGCTAAGCGGCATCTCAAATCGCATGAAATGGCGAGTAAAATGCACTATTAAACTTCTAGGGTAAGGCAAACAGAGACCCGATTAGATCATTTTATATTATGGTTAATTTATGAATTCAGCCAAATTCTATCACATTTGTTCAATTTACGTCGCTACTATTTCAGATAGCGTATTGGGCTAAGCGCCATCTCAAAGCGCATGAAATGGCGAGTAAAATGCACTATTAAACTTCTAGGGTAGGGCAAACAGAGACCCGATTAGATCATTTTATATTATGGTTAATTTAAGAATTCAGCGAAACTCTATCATATTTATTCAATTTACGTCGCTCCTATTTCAGATAGCGTATTGGGCTAAGCGGCATCTCAATGCGCATGAAATGGCCAGTAAAATGCACTATTAAACTTCTAGGATAATGCGAACAGAGACCCGATTAGATCATTTTATATTACGGTTAATATAAGAATTCAGCGTAATTCTATCACATTTGTTCAACTAACGTCGCTCCAATTTCAGATAGCGTACTGGGCTAGGCGGCTTCTCAAAGCACATGAAATGGCGAGTAAAATGCACTATTAAACTTCTAGGGTAGGGCAAACAGAGACCCGATTAGATCATTTTATATTATGGTTAATTTAAGAATTCAGCCAAATTCTATCACATTTGTTCAATTTACGTCGCTCCTATTTCAGATTGCGTACTGGGCTAGGCGGAATCTTAAAGCGCGTGGATTGGCGAGTAAAATGCACTATTAAACTTCTATGATAGGGCAATCAGAGACCCGATTAGATCATTTTATATTTTGGTTAATATAAGAATTCAGCGAAATTCTATCACAATTGTTCTATTTACGTCGCTCCTATTTCAGATAGCGTATTGGGCTAAGCGGCATCTCAAAGCGCATGAAATGGCGAGTGAAATGCACTATTAAACCTCAAGGGTAGGGCGAACAGAGACCCGATTAGAACATTTTACATTAAGGTTAATATAAGAATTCAGCAAAATTCTATCACATTTGTTCAATTTACGTCGCTCCTATTTCAGATAGCGTACTGGGCTAGGCGGAATCTTAAAGCGCGTGGATTGACGAGTAAAATGCACTATTAAACTTCTATGATAGGGCAATCAGAGACCCGATTAGATCATTTTATATTTTGGTTAATATAAGAATTCAGCGAAATTCTATCACAATTGTTCTATTTACGTCGCTCCTATTTCAGATAGCGTATTGGGCTAAGCGGCATCTCAAAGCGCATGAAATGGCGAGTGAAATGCACTATTAAACTTCAAGGGTAGGGCGAACAGAGACCCGATTAGAACATTTTACATTAAGGTTAATATAAGAATTCAGCGAAATTCTCTCACATTTGTTCAATTTACGTCGCTCCTATTTCAGATAGCTTATTGGGCAAAGCAGCATCTCAAGGCGCAAGAAATAGCGAGTAAAATGCACTATTAAACTTCTAGGGTAGGGCAAACAGAGACCCGATTAGATCATTTTATGTTATGGTTAATTTAAGAATTCAGCGAAATTCTATCACATTTGTTCAATTTACGTCGCTCCAAATTCAGATAGCGTACTGGGCTAGGCGGCATCTTAAAGCGCGTGGAATGGCGAGCTAAAGGCACTATTAAACTTCTATGATAGGGCAATCAGAGACCCGACTAGATCATTTTATATTTTGGTTAATATAAGAATTCAGCGAAATTCTATCACATTTGTTCAATTTACATCGCTCCTATTTCAGATAGCTTATTGGGCTAACCGGCATATCAAAGCGCATGAAATGACGAGTGCAATGCACTATTAAACTTCTGGGGTAGGGCAAACAGAGACCCGATTAGATCATTTTATGTTATGGTTAATTTAATAATTCAGCGAAATTCTATCACATTTGTTCAATTTACGTCGCTCCAATTTGAGATACCGTATTGGGCTAAGCGGCATCTCAAAACGCATGAAATTACGAGTGAAATGCACTAGTAATCTTCTAGGGTAGGGCGAACAGAAACCCGATTAGATCATTTTATATTACGGTTAATATAGGAATTCAGCGTAATTCTATCACATTTGTTCAACATACGTCCCTCCTATTTCAGATAGTGTACTGGGCTAGGCGGCATCTTAAAGCACGTGGAAGGGCGAGTAAAATGCACTACTAAACTTCTATGATAGGGCAATCAGAGTCCCGTTTAGATCATTTTATATTTTGTTTAATATAAGATCTCAGGGAAATTCTATCACATTTGTTCAATTTACGTCGCTCCTATTTCAGATAGCGTATTGGGCTAAGCGGCATCTCAAATCGCATGAAATGGCGAGTAAAATGCACTATTAAACTTCTAGGGTAAGGCAAACAGAGACCCGATTAGATCATTTTTTATTATGGTTAATTTATGAATTCAGCCAAATTCTATCACATTTGTTCAATTTACGTCGCTACTATTTCAGATAGCGTATTGGGCTAAGCGCCATCTCAAAGCGCATGAAATGGCGAGTAAAATGCACTATTAAACTTCTAGGGTAGGGCAAACAGAGACCCGATTAGATCATTTTATATTATGGTTAATTTAAGAATTCAGCGAAACTCTATCATATTTATTCAATTTACGTCGCTCCTATTTCAGATAGCGTATTGGGCTAAGCGGCATCTCAATGCGCATGAAATGGCCAGTAAAATGCACTATTAAACTTCTAGGATAATGCGAACAGAGACCCGATTAGATCATTTTATATTACGGTTAATATAAGAATTCAGCGTAATTCTATCACATTTGTTCAACTAACGTCGCTCCAATTTCAGATAGCGTACTGGGCTAGGCGGCTTCTCAAAGCACATGAAATGGCGAGTAAAATGCACTATTAAACTTCTAGGGTAGGGCAAACAGAGACCCGATTAGATCATTTTATATTATGGTTAATTTAAGAATTCAGCCAAATTCTATCACATTTGTTCAATTTACGTCGCTCCTATTTCAGATAGCGTACTGGGCTAGGCGGAATCTTAAAGTGCGTGGATTGGCGAGTAAAATGCACTATTAAACTTCTATGATAGGGCAATCAGAGACCCGACTAGATCATTTTATATTTTGGTTAATATAAGAATTCAGCGAAATTGTATCACAATTGTTCAATTTACGTCGCTCCTATTTCAGATAGCGTATTGGGCTAAGCGGCATCTCAAAGCGCACGAAATGACGAGTGAAAGGCACTATTAAACTTCTAGGGTAGGGCGAACAGAGAACCGATTAGATGATTTTATATTACGGTTAATATAAGAATTCAGCGTAATTCTATCACATTTGTTCAACTTACGTCGCTCCTACTTCAGATAGCGTACTGGGCTCGGCGGCATCTTAAAGCGCAAGAAATGGCGATTAAAATGCACTAGTAAACTTCTAGGGTAGGGCAAACAGAGACCCGATAAGATGATTTTATATTATGGTTAATTTAAGAATTCAGCCAAATTCTATCACGTTTGTTCAATTTACGTCGCTCCTATTTCAGATAGCGTATTGGGCTAAACGGCATCTCAAAGCGCATGAAATGGCGAGTAAAATGCACTATTAAACTTCTAGGGTAGGGCAAACAGAGACCCGATTAGATCATTTTATATTATGGTTAATTTAAGATGTCAGCAAAATTCTGTCACATTTGTTCAATTTACGTCGCTCCAATTTCAGATAGCGTACTGGGCTAGGCGGAATCTTAAAGCGCGTGGATTGGCGAGTAGAATGCACTATTAAAGTTCTATGATAGGGCAATCAGAGACCCGATTAGATCAATTTATATTTTGGTTAATATAAGAATTCAGGGAAATTCTATCACATTTGTTCAATTTATGTCGCTCCTATTTCAGATAGCGTATTGGGCTAAGCGGCATCTCAAAGTGCATGAAATGGCGAGTAAAATGCACTGCTAAACTTGTAGGGTTGGGCAAACAGAGACCCGATTAGATCATTTTATATTATGGTTAATTTAAGATGTCAGCAAAATTCTGTCACATTTGTTCAATTTACGTCGCTCCAATTTCAGATAGCGTACTGGGCTAGGCGGCATCTTAAAGCGCGTGGAATGGCGATCAAAATGCACTATTAAACTTCTATGATAGGGCAATCAGAGACCCGACTAGATCATTTTATATTTTGGTTAATATAAGAATTCAGCGAAATTCTATCACAATTGTTCAATTTACGTCGCTCCTACTTCAGATAGCGAACTGGGCTCGGCGGCATCTTAAAGCGCAAGAAATGGCGAGTAAAATTCACTATTAAACTTCTAGGGTGGGGCAAACAGAGACCCGATAAGATGATTTTATATTATGGTTAATTTAAGAATTCAGCGAAACTCTATCACATTTGTTCAATTTACGTCGCTCCTATTTCAGATAGTGTACTGGGCTAGGCGGAATCGTGAAGCGCGTGGATTGGCGAGTAAAATGCACTATTAAACTTCTTTGATAGGGCAATCAGAGACCCGATTAGATCATTTTGTATTTTGGTTAATATAAGAATTCAGCGAAATTCTATCACAATTGTTCTATTTACGTCGCTGATATTTCAGATAGCGTATTGGGCTAAGCGGCATCTCAAAGCGC
The DNA here is from genome assembly GCA_916610135.2 of Macropis europaea. Taxonomy (NCBI): domain Eukaryota; kingdom Metazoa; phylum Arthropoda; class Insecta; order Hymenoptera; family Melittidae; genus Macropis; species Macropis europaea. Next base: position 61,891 of record CAKAJE020001234.1, on the reverse strand, counting down.
ATGAAATGGCGAGCAAAGTGCACTATTAAACTTCTAGGGTAGGGCAAACAGAGACCCGATTAGATAATTTTATATTACGGTTAATATAATAATTGAGCGTAATTCTATCACATTTGTTCAACTTACGTCGCTCCTATTTCAGATAGCGTATTGGGCTAGGCGGAATCTCAAAGCGCATGAAATGGCGAGCAAAGTGCACTATTAAACTTCTAGGGTAGGGCAAACAGAGACCCGATTAGATAATTTTATATTACGGTTAATATAAGAATTCAGCGAAATTCTATCACAATTGTTCAATTTACGTCGCTCCTACTTCAGATAGCGAACTGGGCTCGGCGGCATCTTAAAGCGCAAGAAATGGCGAGTAAAATTCACTATTAAACTTCTAGGGTGGGGCAAACAGAGACCCGATAAGATGATTTTATATTATGGTTAATTTAAGAATTCAGCGAAACTCTATCACATTTGTTCAATTTACGTCGCTCCTATTTCAGATAGTGTACTGGGCTAGGCGGAATCGTGAAGCGCGTGGATTGGCGAGTAAAATGCACTATTAAACTTCTTTGATAGGGCAATCAGAGACCCGATTAGATCATTTTGTATTTTGGTTAATATAAGAATTCAGCGAAATTCTATCACAATTGTTCTATTTACGTCGCTGATATTTCAGATAGCGTATTGGGCTAAGCGGCATCTCAAAGCGCATGAAATGGCGAGCAAAGTGCACTATTAAACTTCTAGGTTAGGGCAAACAGAGACCCGATTAGATAATTTTATATTACGGTTAATATAATAATTGAGCGTAATTCTATCACATTTGTTCAACTTACGTCGCTCCTATTTCAGATAGCGTATTGGGCTAGGCGGAATCTTAAAGCGCGTGGATTGGCGAGTAAAATGAACTATTAAACTTCTATGATAGGGCAATCAGAGACCCTATTAGATCATTTTATATTTTGGTCAATATAAGTATTCAGGGAAATTCTATCACATTTGTTCAATTTACGTCGCTCCTATTTCAGATAGCGTATTGGGCTAAGCAGCATCTCAAAGCCCATGAAATGGCGAGTAAAATGCACTGTTAAACTTCTAGGGTAGGGCAAACAGAGACCCGATTAGATCATTTTATATCATATACGGTTAATATAAGAATTTAGCGTAAGTCTATCACATTTGTTCAATTTACGTCGCTCCTATTTCAGATAGCTTATTGGGCTAAGAGGCATCTCAAAGCGCATGATATGACGAGTGAAATGCACTATTTAACTTCTAGGGTAGGGCAAACAGAGAACCGATTAGATCATTTTATATTATGGTTAATTTAAGAATTCAGCCAAATTCTATCACATTTGTTCAATTTACGTCGCTCCTATTTCAGATAGCGTACTGGGCTAGGCGGAATCTTAACGCGCGTGGATTGGCGAGTAAAATGCACTATTAAACTTCTAGGGTAGGGCAAACAGAGAACCGATTAGATCATTTTATATTATGGTTAATTTAAGAATTCAGCCAAATTCTATCACATTTGTTCAATTTACGTCGCTCCTATTTCAGATAGCGTACTGGGCTAGGCGGAATCTTAACGCGCGTGGATTGGCGAGTAAAATGCACTATTAAACTTCTAGGGTAGGGTAAACAGAGACCCGATTAGATCGTTTTATATTATGGTTAATTTAAGAATTCAGCCAAATTCTATCACATTTGTTCAACTTACGTCGCTCCTATTTCAGATAGCGTACTGGGCTAGGCGGCACCTTAAAGCGCATGAAATGGCGAGTAAAATGCACTATTAAACTTCTAGGGTAGGGCAAACAGAGACCCGATTAGATCATTTTATATTATGGTTAATTTAAGAATTCAGCCAAATTCTATCACATTTGTTCAATTTACGTCGCTCCTATTTCAGATAGCGTACTGGGCTAGGCGGAATCTTAAAGCGCGTGGATTGTCGAGTAAAATGCACTATTAAACTTCTCTGATAGGGCTATCAGAGACCCGATTAGATCATTTTATATTTTGGTTAATATAAGAATTCAGCGAAATTCTATCACATTTGTTCAACTTACGGCGCTCCTGTTTCAGATAGCGTATTGGGCTAAGCGGCATCTCAAAGCGCATGAAATGACGAGTGAAATGCACTGTTAATCTTCAAGGGTAGGGCGAACAGAGACCCGATTAGAACATTTTACATTAAGGTTAATATAAGAATTCAGCGAGATTCTCTCACATTTGTTCAATTTACGTCGCTCCTATTTCAGATAGCTTATTGGGCAAAGCGGCATCTCAAGGCGCAATAAATGGCGAGTAAAATGCACTATTAAACTTCTAGGGTAGGGCAAACAGAGACCCGATTAGATCATTTTATGTTACGGTTAATTTAAGAATTCAGCGAAATTCTATCACATTTGTTCAATTTACGTCGCTCCAATTTCAGATAGCGTACTGGGCTAGGCGGCATCTTAAAGCGCGTGGAATGGCGAGCTAAAGGCACTATTAAACTTCTATGATAGGGCAATCAGAGACCCGACTAGATCATTTTATATTTTGGTTATTATAAGAATTCAGCGAAATTCTATCACATTTGTTCAATTTACGTCGCTCCTATTTCAGATAGCGTATTGGGCTAAGCGGCATCTCAAAGCGCATGAAATGACGAGTGAAATGCACTATTAATCTTCAAGGGTAGGGCGAACAGAGACACGATTAGAACATTTTATATTAAGGTTAATATAAGAATTCAGCGAAATTCTCTCACATTTGTTCAATTTACGTCGTTCCTATTTCAGATAGCTTATTGGGCAAAGTGGCATCTCAAGGCGCAAGAAAGAGCGAGTAAAATGCACTATTAAACTTCTAGGGTAGGGCAAACAGAGACCCGATTAGATCATTTTATGTTATGGTTAATTTAAGAATTCAGCGAAATTCTATCACATTTGTTCAATTTACGTCGCTCCAATTTGAGATAGCGTATTGGGCTAAGCGGCATCTCAAAGCGCATGAAATGGCGAGTAAAATGCACTATTAATCTTCTAGGGTAGGGCAAACAGAGACCCGATTAGATCATTTTATATTATGATTAATTTAAGAATTCAGCCAAATTCTATCACATTTGTTCAATTTACGTCGCTCCTATTTCAGATAGCGTACTGGGCTAGGCGGAATCTTAAAGCGCGTGGATTGGCGAGTAAAATGCACTATTAAACTTCTATGATAGGGCAATCAGAGACCCGATTAGATCATTTTATATTTTGGTTAATATAAGAATTCAGCGAAATTCTATCACAATTGTTCTATTTACGTCGCTCCTATTTCAGTTAGCGTATTGGGCTAAGCGGCATCTCAAAGCGCATGAAATGGCGAGTGAAATGCACTATTAAACTTCAAGGGTAGGGCGAACAGAGACCCGATTAGAACATTTTACATTAAGGTTAATATAAGAATTCAGCGAAATTCTCTCACATTTCTTCAATTTACGTCGCTCCTATTTCAGATAGCTTATTGGGCAAAGCGGCATCTCAAGGCGCAAGAAATAGCGAGTAAAATGCACTATTAAACTTCTAGGGTAGGGCAAACAGAGACCCGATTAGATCATTTTATGTTATGGTTAATTTAAGAATTCAGCGAAATTCTATCACATTTGTTCAATTTACGTCGCTCCAATTTCAGATAGCGTACTGGGCTAGGCGGCATCTTAAAGCGCGTGGAATGGCGAGCTAAAGGCACTATTAAACTTCTATGATAGGGCAATCAGAGACCCGACTAGATCATTTTATATTTTGGTTAATATAAGAATTCAGCGAAATTCTATCACATTTGTTCAATTTACATCGCTCCTATTTCAGATAGCTTATTGGGCTAACCGGCATCTCAAAGCGCATGAAATGACGAGTGCAATGCACTATTAAACTTCTGGGGTAGGGCAAACAGAGACCCGATTAGATCATTTTATATTATGGTTAATTTAAGAATTCAGCCAAATTCTATCACATTTGTTCAATTTACGTCGCTCCTATTGCAGATATCGTATTGGGCTCAGCGGCATCTCAAAGCGCATGAAATGGCGAGTAAAATGCACTGCTAAACTTCTAGGGTAGGGCGAACAAAGGCCCGATTAGATCATTTTACATTAAGGTTAATATAAGAATTCAGGGAAATTCTATCACATTTGTTCAATTTACGTCGCTCCTATTTCAGATAGCGTATTGGGCTAAGCGCCATCTCAAAGCGCATGAAATTGCGAGTGAAATGCACTATTTAACTTCTAGGGTAGGGCAAACAGAGAACCGATTAGATCATTTTATATTATGGTTAATTTAAGAATTCAGCCAAATTCTATCACATTTGTTCAATTTACGTCGCTCCTATTTCAGATAGCGTACTGGGCTAGGCGGAATCTTAACGCGCGTGGATTGGCGAGTAAAATGCACTATTAAACTTCTAGGGTAGGGTAAACAGAGACCCGATTAGATCGTTTTATATTATGGTTAATTTAAGAATTCAGCCAAATTCTATCACATTTGTTCAACTTACGTCGCTCCTATTTCAGATAGCGTACTGGGCTAGGCGGCACCTTAAAGCGCATGAAATGGCGAGTAAAATGCACTATTAAACTTCTAGGGTAGGGCAAACAGAGACCCGATTAGATCATTTTATATTATGGTTAATTTAAGAATTCAGCCAAATTCTATCACATTTGTTCAATTTACGTCGCTCCTATTTCAGATAGCGTACTGGGCTAGGCGGAATCTTAAAGCGCGTGGATTGTCGAGTAAAATGCACTATTAAACTTCTCTGATAGGGCTATCAGAGACCCGATTAGATCATTTTATATTTTGGTTAATATAAGAATTCAGCGAAATTCTATCACATTTGTTCAACTTACGGCGCTCCTGTTTCAGATAGCGTATTGGGCTAAGCGGCATCTCAAAGCGCATGAAATGACGAGTGAAATGCACTGTTAATCTTCAAGGGTAGGGCGAACAGAGACCCGATTAGAACATTTTACATTAAGGTTAATATAAGAATTCAGCGAGATTCTCTCACATTTGTTCAATTTACGTCGCTCCTATTTCAGATAGCTTATTGGGCAAAGCGGCATCTCAAGGCGCAATAAATGGCGAGTAAAATGCACTATTAAACTTCTAGGGTAGGGCAAACAGAGACCCGATTAGATCATTTTATGTTACGGTTAATTTAAGAATTCAGCGAAATTCTATCACATTTGTTCAATTTACGTCGCTCCAATTTCAGATAGCGTACTGGGCTAGGCGGCATCTTAAAGCGCGTGGAATGGCGAGCTAAAGGCACTATTAAACTTCTATGATAGGGCAATCAGAGACCCGACTAGATCATTTTATATTTTGGTTATTATAAGAATTCAGCGAAATTCTATCACATTTGTTCAATTTACGTCGCTCCTATTTCAGATAGCGTATTGGGCTAAGCGGCATCTCAAAGCGCATGAAATGACGAGTGAAATGCACTATTAATCTTCAAGGGTAGGGCGAACAGAGACACGATTAGAACATTTTATATTAAGGTTAATATAAGAATTCAGCGAAATTCTCTCACATTTGTTCAATTTACGTCGTTCCTATTTCAGATAGCTTATTGGGCAAAGTGGCATCTCAAGGCGCAAGAAAGAGCGAGTAAAATGCACTATTAAACTTCTAGGGTAGGGCAAACAGAGACCCGATTAGATCATTTTATGTTATGGTTAATTTAAGAATTCAGCGAAATTCTATCACATTTGTTCAATTTACGTCGCTCCAATTTGAGATAGCGTATTGGGCTAAGCGGCATCTCAAAGCGCATGAAATGGCGAGTAAAATGCACTATTAATCTTCTAGGGTAGGGCAAACAGAGACCCGATTAGATCATTTTATATTATGATTATTTAAGAATTCAGCCAAATTCTATCACATTTGTTCAATTTACGTCGCTCCTATTTCAGATAGCGTACTGGGCTAGGCGGAATCTTAAAGCGCGTGGATTGGCGAGTAAAATGCACTATTAAACTTCTATGATAGGGGCAATCAGAGACCCGATTAGATCATTTTATATTTTGGTTAATATAAGAATTCAGCGAAATTCTATCACAATTGTTCTATTTACGTCGCTCCTATTTCAGTTAGCGTATTGGGCTAAGCGGCATCTCAAAGCGCATGAAATGGCGAGTGAAATGCACTATTAAACTTCTAGGGTAGGGCGAACAGAGACCCGATTAGAACATTTTACATTAAGGTTAATATAAGAATTCAGCGAAATTCTCTCACATTCTTCAATTTACGTCCGCTCCTATTTCAGATAGCTTATTGGGCAAAGCGGCATCTCAAGGCGCAAGAAATAGCGAGTAAAATGCACTATTAAACTTCTAGGGTAGGGCAAACAGAGACCCGATTAGATCATTTTATGTTATGGTTAATTTAAGAATTCAGCCAAATTCTATCACATTTGTTCAATTTACGTCGCTCCAATTTCAGATAGCGTACTGGGCTAGGCGGCATCTTAAAGCGCGTGGAATGGCGAGCTAAAGGCACTATTAAACTTCTATGATAGGGCAATCAGAGACCCGACTAGATCATTTTATATTTTGGTTAATATAAGAATTCAGCGAAATTCTATCACATTTGTTCAATTTACATCGCTCCTATTTCAGATAGCTTATTGGGCTAACCGGCATCTCAAAGCGCATGAAATGACGAGTGCAATGCACTATTAAACTTCTGGGGTAGGGCAAACAGAGACCCGATTAGATCATTTTATATTATGGTTAATTTAAGAATTCAGCCAAATTCTATCACATTTGTTCAATTTACGTCGCTCCTATTGCAGATATCGTATTGGGCTCAGCGGCATCTCAAAGCGCTGAAATGGCGAGTAAAATGCACTGCTAAACTTCTAGGGTAGGGCGAACAAAGGCCCGATTAGATCATTTTACATTAAGGTTAATATAAGAATTCAGGGAAATTCTATCACATTTGTTCAATTTACGTCGCTCCTATTTCAGATAGCGTATTGGGGCTAAGCGCCATCTCAAAGCGCATGAAATTGCGAGTGAAATGCACTATTTAACTTCTAGGGTAGGGCAAAACAGAGAACCGATTAGATCATTTTATATTATGGTTAATTTAAGAATTCAGCGAAATTCTATCACATTTGTTCAATTTACGTCGCTCCTATTTCAGATAGCGTACTGGGCTAGGCGGAATCTTAACGCGCGTGGATTGGCGAGTAAAATGCACTATTAAACTTCTAGGGTAGGGTAAACAGAGACCCGATTAGATCGTTTTATATTATGGTTAATTTAAGAATTCAGCCAAATTCTATCACATTTGTTCAACTTACGTCGCTCCTATTTCAGATAGCGTACTGGGCTAGGCGGCACTTAAAGCGCATGAAATGGCGAGTAAAATGCACTATTATACTTCTAGGGTAGGGCAACAGAGGACCCGATTAGATCATTTATATTATGGTTAATTTAAGAATTCAGCCAAATTCTATCACATTTGTTCAATTTACGTCGCTCCTATTTCAGATAGCGTACTGGGCTAGGCGGAATCTTAAAGCGCGTGGGGATTGTCGAGTAAAATGCACTATTAAACTTCTCTGATAGGGCTATCAGAGACCCGATTAGATCATTTTATATTTTGGTTAATATAAGAATTCAGCGAAATTCTATCACATTTGTTCAACTTACGGCGCTCCTGTTTCAGATAGCGTATTGGGCTAAGCGGCATCTCAAAGCGCATGAAATGACGAGTGAAATGCACTGTTAATCTTCAAGGGTAGGGCGAACAGAGACCCGATTAGAACATTTTACATTAAGGTTAATATAAGAATTCAGCGAGATTCTCTCACATTTGTTCAATTTACGTCGCTCCTATTTCAGATAGCTTATTGGGCAAAGCGGCATCTCAAGGCGCAATAAATGGCGAGTAAAATGCACTATTAAACTTCTAGGGTAGGGCAAACAGAGACCCGATTAGATCATTTTATGTTACGGTTAATTTAAGAATTCAGCGAAATTCTATCACATTTGTTCAATTTACGTCGCTCCAATTTCAGATAGCGTACTGGGCTAGGCGGCATCTTAAAGCGCGTGGAATGGCGAGCTAAAGGCACTATTAAACTTCTATGATAGGGCAATCAGAGACCCGACTAGATCATTTTATATTTTGGTTATTATAAGAATTCAGCGAAATTCTATCACATTTGTTCAATTTACGTCGCTCCTATTTCAGATAGCGTATTGGGCTAAGCGGCATCTCAAAGCGCATGAAATGACGAGTGAAATGCACTATTAATCTTCAAGGGTAGGGCGAACAGAGACACGATTAGAACATTTTATATTAAGGTTAATATAAGAATTCAGCGAAATTCTCTCACATTTGTTCAATTTACGTCGTTCCTATTTCAGATAGCTTATTGGGCAAAGTGGCATCTCAAGGCGCAAGAAATAGCGAGTAAAATGCACTATTAAACTTCTAGGGTAGGGCAAACAGAGACCCGATTAGATCATTTTATGTTATGGTTAATTTAAGAATTCAGCGAAATTCTATCACATTTGTTCAATTTACGTCGCTCCAATTTGAGATAGCGTATTGGGCTAAGCGGCATCTCAAAGCGCATGAAATGGCGAGTAAAATGCACTATTAATCTTCTAGGGTAGGGCAAACAGAGACCCGATTAGATCATTTTATATTATGATTAATTTAAGAATTCAGCCAAATTCTATCACATTTGTTCAATTTACGTCGCTCCTATTTCAGATAGCGTACTGGGCTAGGCGGAATCTTAAAGCGCGTGGATTGGCGAGTAAAATGCACTATTAAGCTTCTATGATAGGGCAATCAGAGACCCGATTAGATCATTTTATATTTTGGTTAATATAAGAATTCAGCGAAATTCTATCACAATTGTTCTATTTACGTCGCTCCTATTTCAGTTAGCGTATTGGGCTAAGCGGCATCTCAAAGCGCATGAAATGGCGAGTGAAATGCACTATTAAACTTCAAGGGTAGGGCGAACAGAGACCCGATTAGAACATTTTACATTAAGGTTAATATAAGAATTCAGCGAAATTCTCTCACATTTCTTCAATTTACGTCGCTCCTATTTCAGATAGCTTATTGGGCAAAGCGGCATCTCAAGGCGCAAGAAATAGCGAGTAAAATGCACTATTAAACTTCTAGGGTAGGGCAAACAGAGACCCGATTAGATCATTTTATGTTATGGTTAATTTAAGAATTCAGCGAAATTCTATCACATTTGTTCAATTTACGTCGCTCCAATTTCAGATAGCGTACTGGGCTAGGCGGCATCTTAAAGCGCGTGGAATGGCGAGCTAAAGGCACTATTAAACTTCTATGATAGGGCAATCAGAGACCCGACTAGATCATTTTATATTTTGGTTAATATAAGAATTCAGCGAAATTCTATCACATTTGTTCAATTTACATCGCTCCTATTTCAGATAGCTTATTGGGCTAACCGGCATCTCAAAGCGCATGAAATGACGAGTGCAATGCACTATTAAACTTCTGGGGTAGGGCAAACAGAGACCCGATTAGATCATTTTATATTATGGTTAATTTAAGAATTCAGCCAAATTCTATCACATTTGTTCAATTTACGTCGCTCCTATTGCAGATATCGTATTGGGCTCAGCGGCATCTCAAAGCGCATGAAATGGCGAGTAAAATGCACTGCTAAACTTCTAGGGTAGGGCGAACAAAGGCCCGATTAGATCATTTTACATTAAGGTTAATATAAGAATTCAGGGAAATTCTATCACATTTGTTCAATTTACGTCGCTCCTATTTCAGATAGCGTATTGGGCTAAGCGCCATCTCAAAGCGCATGAAATTGCGAGTGAAATGCACTATTAAACTTCTAGGGTAGGGCGAACAGAGACCCGATTAGATCATTTTACATTAAGGTTAATATAAGTATTCAGGGAAATTCTATCACATTTGTTCAATTTACGTCGCTCCTATTTCAGATAGCGTACTGGGCTAGGCGGAATCTTAAAGCGCGTGGATTGTCGAGTAAAATGCACTATTAAACTTCTCTGATAGGGCTATCAGAGACCCGATTAGATCATTTTATATTTTGGTTAATATAAGAATTCAGCGAAATTCTATCACATTTGTTCAACTTACGGCGCTCCTGTTTCAGATAGCGTATTGGGCTAAGCGGCATCTCAAAGCGCATGAAATGACGAGTGAAATGCACTGTTAATCTTCAAGGGTAGGGCGAACAGAGACCCGATTAGAACATTTTACATTAAGGTTAATATAAGAATTCAGCGAGATTCTCTCACATTTGTTCAATTTACGTCGCTCCTATTTCAGATAGCTTATTGGGCAAAGCGGCATCTCAAGGCGCAATAAATGGCGAGTAAAATGCACTATTAAACTTCTAGGGTAGGGCAAACAGAGACCCGATTAGATCATTTTATGTTACGGTTAATTTAAGAATTCAGCGAAATTCTATCACATTTGTTCAATTTACGTCGCTCCAATTTCAGATAGCGTACTGGGCTAGGCGGCATCTTAAAGCGCGTGGAATGGCGAGTAAAATGCACTATTAATCTTCTAGGGTAGGGCAAACAGAGACCCGATTAGATCATTTTATATTATGATTAATTTAAGAATTCAGCCAAATTCTATCACATTTGTTCAATTTACGTCGCTCCTATTTCAGATAGCGTACTGGGCTAGGCGGAATCTTAAAGCGCGTGGATTGGCGAGTAAAATGCACTATTAAACTTCTATGATAGGGCAATCAGAGACCCGATTAGATCATTTTATATTTTGGTTAATATAAGAATTCAGCGAAATTCTATCACAATTGTTCTATTTACGTCGCTCCTATTTCAGTTAGCGTATTGGGCTAAGCGGCATCTCAAAGCGCATGAAATGGCGAGTGAAATGCACTATTAAACTTCAAGGGTAGGGCGAACAGAGACCCGATTAGAACATTTTACATTAAGGTTAATATAAGAATTCAGCGAAATTCTCTCACATTTCTTCAATTTACGTCGCTCCTATTTCAGATAGCTTATTGGGCAAAGCGGCATCTCAAGGCGCAAGAAATAGCGAGTAAAATGCACTATTAAACTTCTAGGGTAGGGCAAACAGAGACCCGATTAGATCATTTTATGTTATGGTTAATTTAAGAATTCAGCGAAATTCTATCACATTTGTTCAATTTACGTCGCTCCAATTTCAGATAGCGTACTGGGCTAGGCGGCATCTTAAAGCGCGTGGAATGGCGAGCTAAAGGCACTATTAAACTTCTATGATAGGGCAATCAGAGACCCGACTAGATCATTTTATATTTTGGTTAATATAAGAATTCAGCGAAATTCTATCACATTTGTTCAATTTACATCGCTCCTATTTCAGATAGCTTATTGGGCTAACCGGCATCTCAAAGCGCATGAAATGACGAGTGCAATGCACTATTAAACTTCTGGGGTAGGGCAAACAGAGACCCGATTAGATCATTTTATATTATGGTTAATTTAAAAATTCAGCCAAATTCTATCACATTTGTTCAATTTACGTCGCTCCTATTGCAGATATCGTATTGGGCTCAGCGGCATCTCAAAGCGCATGAAATGGCGAGTAAAATGCACTGCTAAACTTCTAGGGTAGGGCGAACAAAGGCCCGATTAGATCATTTTACATTAAGGTTAATATAAGAATTCAGGGAAATTCTATCACATTTGTTCAATTTACGTCGCTCCTATTTCAGATAGCGTATTGGGCTAAGCGCCATCTCAAAGCGCATGAAATTGCGAGTGAAATGCACTATTAAACTTCTAGGGTAGGGCGAACAGAGACCCGATTAGATCATTTTACATTAAGGTTAATATAAGTATTCAGGGAAATTCTATCACATTTGTTCAATTTACGTCGCTCCTATTTCAGATAGCGTATTGGGCTAAGCGGCATCTCAAAGCGCATGAAATGGCGAGTAAAATGCACTATTAATCTTCTAGGGTAAGGCAACCAGAGACCCGATTAGATCATTTTATATCATATACGGTTAATATAAGAATTCAGCGTAAGTCTATCACATTTGTTCAATTTACGTCGCTCCTATTTCAGATAGCTTATTGGGCTAAGCGGCATCTCAAAGCGCATGAAATGACGAGTGAAATGCACTATTGAACTTCTAGGGTAGGGCAAACAGAGACCCGATTAGATCATTTTATATTATGGTTATTTTAAGAATTCAGCCAAATTCTATCACATTTGTTCAATTTACGTCGCTCCTATTTCAGATAGCGTACTGGGCTAGGCGGAATCTTAAAGCGCGTGGATTGGCGAGTAAAATGCACTATTAAACTTCTATGATAGGGCAATCAGAGACCCGATTAGATCATTTTATATTTTGGTTAATATAAGAATTCAGCGAAATTCTATCACAATTGTTCTATTTACGTCGCTCCTATTTCAGATAGCGTATTGGGCTAAGCGGCATCTCAAAGCGCATGAAATGGCGAGTGAAATGCACTATTAAACTTCTAGGGTAGGGCGAACAGAGACCCGATTAGATCATTTTACATTAAGGTTAATATAAGTATTCAGGGAAATTCTATCACATTTGTTCAATTTACGTCGCTCCTATTTCAGATAGCGTATTGGGCTAAGCGGCATCTCAAAGCGCATGAAATGACGAGTGAAATGCACTATTAATCTTGAAGGGTAGGGCGAACAGAGACCCGATTAGAACATTTTACATTAAGGTTAATATAAGAATTCAGCGAAATTCTCTCACATTTGTTCAATTTACGTCGCTCCTATTTCACATAGCTTATTGGGCAAAGCGGCATCTCAAAGCGCAAGAAATGGCGAGTAAAATGCACTATTAAACTTCTAGGGTAGGGCAAACAGAGACCCGATTAGATCATTTTATGTTATGGTTAATTTAAGAATTCAGCGAAATTCTATCACATTTGTTCAATTTACGTTGCTCCAATTTCAGATAGCGTACTGGGCTAGGCGGCATCTTAAAGCGTGTGGAAAGGCGAGCTAAATGCACTATTAAACTTCTATGATAGGGCAATCAGAGACCCCACTAGATCATTTTATATTTTGGTTAATATAAGAATTCAGCGAAATTCTATCACATTTGTTCAATTTACGTCGCTCCTATCTCAGATAGCTTCTTGGGCTAAGCGGTATCTCAAAGCGCATGAAATGACGAGTGAAATGCACTATTAAACTTCTAGGGTACGGCGAACAAAGATCCGATTAGATCATTTTACATTAAGGTGAATATAAGAATTCAGCGAAACTCTATCATATTTATTCAATTTACGTCGCTCCTATTTCAGATAGCGTATTGGGCTAAGCGGCATCTCAATGCGCATGAAATGGCGAGTAAAATGCACTATTAAACTTCTAGGATAATGCAAACAGAGACCCTATTAGATCATTTTATATTACGGTTAATATAAGAGTTCAGCGTAATTCTATCACATTTGTTCAACTTACGTCGCTCCTATTTCAGATAGCGTACTGGGCTAGGCGGCATCTCAAAGCGCATGAAATGGCGAGTAAAATGCACTATTAAACTTCTAGGGTAGGGCAAACAGAGACCCGATTAGATCATTTTATATTATGGTTAATTTAAGAATTCAGCCAAATTCTATCACATTTGTTCAATTTACGTCGCTCCTATTTCAGATAACGTACTGGGCTAGGCGGAATCTTAAAGCGCGTGGATCGGCGAGTAAAATGCACTATTAAACTTCTATGATAGGGCAATCAGAGACCCGATTAGATCATTTTATATTATGGTTAATTTAAGAATTCAGCCAAATTCTATCACATTTGTTCAATTTACGTCGCTCCTATTGCAGATAGCGTATTGGGCTAAGCGGCATCTCAAAACGCATGAAATGACGAGTGAAATGCACTAGTAATCTTCTAGGGTAGGGCGAACAGAAACCCGATTAGATCATTTTATATTACGGTTAATATAAGAATTCAGCGTAATTCTATCACATTTGTTCAACATACGTCACTCCTATTTCAGATAGTGTACTGGGCTATGCGGCATCTTAAAGCACGTGGAAGTGCGAGTAAAATGCACTACTAAACTTCTATGATAGGGCAATCAGAGTCCCGTTTAGATCATTTTATATTTTGATTAATATAAGATTTCAGGGAAATTCTATCACATTTGTTCAAATTACGTCGCTCCTATTTCAGATAGCGTATTGGGCTAAGCGGCATCTCAAAGCGCATGAAATGGCGAGTAAAATGCACTATTAAACTTCTAGGGTAACGCAAACAGAGACCCGATTAGATCATTTTATATTATGGTTAATTTAAGAATTCAGCCAAATTCTATCACATTTGTTCAATTTACGTCGCTCCTACTTCAGATAGCGTACTGGGCTCGGCTGCATCTTAAAGCGCAAGAAATGGCGAGTAAAATGCACTATTAAACTTCTAGGGCAGGGCAAACAGAGACCCGATAAGATGATTTTATATTATGGTTAATTTAAGAATTCAGCTAAATTCTATCACGTTTGTTCAGTTTACGTCGCTCCTATTTCAGATAGCGTATTGGGCTAAGCGCCATCTCAAAGCGCATGAAATGGCGACTAAAATGCACTATTAAACTTCTAGGGTAGGGCAAACAGAGACCCGATTAGATCATTTTATATTATGGTTAATTTAAGATGTCAGCAAAATTCTGTCACATTTGTTCTATTTACGTCGCTCCAATTTCAGATAGCGTACTGGGCTAGGCGGCATCTTAAAGCGCGTGGAATGGTGATCAAAATGCACTATTAAACTTCTATGATAGGGCAATCAGAGACCCGACTAGATCATTTTATATTTTGGTTAATATAAGAATTCAGCGAAATTCTATCACAACTGTTCAATTTACGTCGCTCCTACTTCAGATAGCGAACTGGGCTCGGCGGCATCTTAAAGCGCAAGAAATGGCGAGTAAAATGCACTATTAAACTTCTAGGGTGGGGCAAAGAGAGACCCGATAAGATGATTTTATATTATGGTTAATTTAAGAATTCAGCGAAACTCTATCATATTTGTTCAATTTACGTCGCTCCTATTTCAGATAGCTTATTGGGCAAAGCGGCATCTCAAGGCGCAAGAAATAGCGAGTAAAATGCACTATTAAACTTCTAGGGTAGGGCAAACAGAGACCCGATTAGATCATTTTATGTTATGGTTAATTTAAGAATTCAGCCAAATTCTATCACATTTGTTCAATTTACGTCGCTCCAATTTGAGATAGCGTATTGGGCTAAGCGGCATCTCAAAGCGCATGAAATGGCGAGTAAAATGCACTATTAATCTTCTAGGGTAGGGCAAACAGAGACCCGATTAGATCATTTTATATTATGATTAATTTAAGAATTCAGCCAAATTCTATCACATTTGTTCAATTTACGTCGCTCCTATTTCAGATAGCGTACTGGGCTAGGCGGAATCTTAAAGCGCGTGGATTGACGAGTAAAATGCACTATTAAACTTCTATGATAGGGCAATCAGAGACCCGATTAGATCATTTTATATTTTGGTTAATATAAGAATTCAGCGAAATTCTATCACAATTGTTCTATTTACGTCGCTCCTATTTCAGATAGCGTATTGGGCTAAGCGGCATCTCAAAGCGCATGAAATGGCGAGTGAAATGCACTATTAAACTTCAAGGGTAGGGCGAACAGAGACCCGATTAGAACATTTTACATTAAGGTTAATATAAGAATTCAGCGAAATTCTCTCACATTTGTTCAATTTACGTCGCTCCTATTTCAGATAGCTTATTGGGCAAAGCGGCATCTCAAGGCACAAGAAATAGCGAGTAAAATGCACTATTAAACTTCTAGGGTAGGGCAAACAGAGACCCGATTAGATCATTTTATGTCATGGTTAATTTAAGAATTCAGCGAAATTCTATCACATTTGTTCAATTTACGTCGCTCCAATTTCAGATAGCGTACTGGACTAGGCGGCATCTTAAAGTGCGTGGAATGGCGAGCTAAAGGCACTATTAAACTTCTATGATAGGGCAATCAGAGACCCGGCTAGATCATTTTATATTTTGGTTAATATAAGAATTCAGCGAAATTCTATCACATTTGTTCAATTTACATCGCTCCTATTTCAGATAGCTTATTGGGCTAACCGGCATCTCACAGCGCATGAAATGACGAGTGCAATGCACTATTAAACTTCTAGGGTAGGGCGAACAGAGCCCCGATTTGATCATTTTACATTAAGGTTAATATAAGTATTCAGGGAAATTCTATCACATTTGTTCAATTTACGTCGCTCCTATTTCAGATAGCGTATTGGGCTAAGCGGCATCTCAAAGCGCATGAAATGGCGAGTAAAATGCACTATTAATCTTCTAGGGTAAGGCAACCAGAGACCCGATTAGATCATTTTATATCATATACGGTTAATATAAGAATTCAGCGTAAGTCTATCACATTTGTTCAACTTACGTCGCTCCTATTTCAGATAGCGTATTGGGCTAGGCGGAATCTTAAAGCGCGTGGATTGGCGAGTAAAATGCACTATTAAACTTCTACGATAGGGCAATCAGAGACCCGATTAGATCATTTTATATTTTGGTTAATATAAGAATTCAGCGAAATTCTATCACAATTGTTCCACTTACGTCGCTCCTACTTCAGATAGCCTATTGGGCTAAGCGGCATCTCAAAGCGCATGAAATGGCGAGTGAAATGCACTATTACACTTCTAGGGTAGGGCGAACAGAGACCCGATTAGATCATTTTACATTAAGGTTAATATAAGTATTCAGGGAAATTCTATCACATTTGTTCAATTTGCGTCGCTCCTATTTCAGATAGCGTATTGGGCTAAGCGGCATCTCAAGGCGCATGAAATGGCGAGCAAAGTGCACTATTAAACTTCTAGGGTAGGGCAAACAGAGACCCGATTAGATAATTTTATATTACGGTTAATATAAGAATTCAGCGAAATTCTATCACAATTGTTCAATTTACGTCGCTCCTATTTCAGATAGCGTATTGGTCTAAGCGGCATCTCTAAGCTCATGAAATGGCGAGTAAAATGCACTATTAATCTTCTAGGGTAAGGCAAACAGAGACCCGATTAGATCATTTTATATCATATACGGTTAATATAAGAATTCAGCGTAAGTCTATCACATTTGTTCAATTTACGTCGCTCCTATTTCAGATAGCTTATTGGGCTAAGCGGCATCTCAAAGCGCATGAAATGACGAGTGAAGTGCACTATTTAACTTCTAGGGTAGGGCAAACAGAGACCCGATTAGATCATTTTATATTATGGTTAATTTAAGAATTCAGCCAAATTCTATCACATTTGTTCAATTTACGTCGCTCCTATTTCAGATAGCGTACTGGGCTAGGCGGAATCTTAAAGCGCGTGGTTTGGCAAGTAAAATGCTCTATTAAACTTCTATGATAGGGCAATCAGAGACCCGATTAGATCATTTTATATTTTGGTTAATATAAGAATTCAGCGAAATTCTATCACAATTGTTCTATTTACGTCGCTCCTATTTCAGATAGCGTATTGGGCTAAGCGGCATCTCAAAGCGCATGAAATGGCGAGTGAAATGCACTTTTAAACTTCTAGGATAAGGCAAACAGAGACCCGATTCGTTCATTTTATATTACGGTTAATATAAGAATTCAGCGTAATTCTATCACATTTGTTCAACGTACGTCGCTCCTATTTCAGATAGCGTACAGGGCTAGGCGGCATCTTAAAGCGTGTGGAAAGGCGAGCTAAATGCACTATTAAACTTCTATGATAGGGCAATCAGAGACCCGACTAGATCATTTTATATTTTGGTTAATATAAGAATTCAGCGAAATTCTATCACATTTGTTCAATTTACGTCGCTCCTATTTCCGATAGCGTACTGGGCTAGGCGGCATCTTACAGCGCGTGGAATGGCGAGTAAAATGCACTGCTAAACTTCTATGATAGGGCAATCAGAGACCCGATTAGATCATTTTATATTTTGTTTAATATAAGATTTCAGGGAAATTCTATCGCATTTGTTCAATTTACGTTGCTCCTATTTCAGATAGCGTATTGGGCTAAGCGGCATCTCAAAGCGCATGAAATGGCGAGTAAAATGCACTGTTAAACTTCTAGGGTAGGGCAAACAGAGACCCGATTAGATCATTTTATATTATGGTTAATTTAAGAATTCAGCCAAATTCTATCACATTTGTTCAATTTACGTCGCTCCTATTGCAGATAGCGTATTGTGCTAAGCAGCATCTCAAAACGCATGAAATGACGAGTGAAATGCACTAGTAATCTTCTAGGGTAGGGCGAACAGAAACCCGATTAGATCATTTTATATTACGGTTAATATAGGAATTCAGCGTAATTCTATCACATTTGTTCAACATACGTCGCTCCTATTTCAGATAGTGTACTGGGCTAGGCGGCATCTTAAAGCACGTGGAAGGATGAGTAAAATGCACTACTAAACTTCTATGATAGGGCAATCAGAGTCCCGTTTAGATCATTTTATATTTTGTTTAATATAAGATTTCAGGGAAATTCTATCACATTTGTTCAATTTACGTCGCTGATATTTCAGATAGCGTATTGGGCTAAGCGGCATCTCAAAGCGCATGGAATGGCGATTAAAATGCACTATTAAACTTCTAGGGTAGGACAATCAGAGACCCGATTAGATCATTTTATATTTTGGTTAATATAAGAATTCAGCGTAATTCTATCACATTTGTTCAACTTACGTCGCTCCTACTTCAGATAGCGTATTGGGCTAAGCGGCATCTCAAAGCGTATGAAATGGCGAGTGAAATGCACTATTAAACTTCTAGGGTAGGGCGAACAGAGACCCGATTAGATCATTTTACATTAAGGTTAATATAAGTATTCAGGGAAATTCTATCACATTTGTTCAATTTACGTCGCTCCTATTTCAGATAGCGTATTGGGCTAAGCGGCATCTCAAAGAGCATGAAATGGCGAGTAAAATGCACTGTTAAACTTCTAGGGTAGGGCAAACAGAGACCCGATTAGATCATTTTACATTAAGGTTAATATAAGAATTCAGAAAAATTCTATCACATTTGTTCAATTTACGTCGCTGATATTTCAGATAGCGTATTGGGCTAAGCGGCATCTCAAAGCGCATGAAATGACGAGTGAAATGCACTATTAATCTTGAAGGGTAGGGCGAACAGAGACCCGATTAGAACATTTTACATTAAGGTTAATATAAGAATTCAGCGAAATTCTCTCACATTTGTTCAATTTACGTCGCTCCCTATTTCAGATAGCTTATTGGGCAAAGCGGCATCTCAAAGCGCAAGAAATGGCGAGTAAAATGCACTATTAAACTTCTAGGGTAGGGCAAACAGAGACCCGATTAGATCATTTTATGTTATGGTTAATTTAAGAATTCAGCGAAATTCTATCACATTTGTTCAATTTACGTCGCTCCAATTTCAGATAGCGTACTGTGCTAGGCGGCATCTTAAAGCGCGTGGAATGGCGAGCTAAATGCACTATTAAACTTCTATGATAGGGCAATCAGGGACCCGACTAGATCATTTTATATTTTGGTTAATATAAGAATTCAGCGAAATTCTATCACATTTGTTCAATTTACGTCGCTCCTATTTCAGATATCGTATTGGGCTAAGCGGCATCTCAAAGCGCATGAAATGGCGAGTAAAATGCACTGCTAAACTTGTAGGGTAGGGCAAACAGGGACCCGATTAGATCATTTTATATTATCGTTAATTCAAGATGTCAGCAAAATTCTGTCACATTTGTTCAATTTACGTCGCTCCAATTTCAGATAGCTTATTGGGCTAAGCGGCTTCTCAAAGCGCATGAAATTGCGAGTGAAATGCACTATTAAACTTCTAGGGTAGGGCGAAGAGAGACCCGATTAGATCATTTTACATTAAGGTTAATATAAGTATTCAGGGGAATTCTATCACATTTGTTCAATTTACGTCGCTCCTATTGCAGATATCGTATTGGGCTAAGCGGCATCTCAAAGCGCATGAAATGGCGAGTAAAATGCACTGCGAAACTTCTAGGGTAGGGCGAACAAAGGCCCGATTAGATCATTTTACATTAAGGTTAATATAAGAATTCAGGGAAATTCTATCACATTTGTTCAATTTACGTCGCTCCTATTTCAGATAGCGTATTGGGCTAAGCGCCATCTCAAAGCGCATGAAATTGCGAGTAAAATGCACTGTTACACTTCTAGGGTAGGGCAAACAGAGACCCGATTAGATCATTTCATATTATGGTTTATTTAAGAATTCAGAAAAATTCTATCACATTTGTTCAATTTACGTAGCTGATATTTCAGATAGCGTATTGGGCTAAGCGGCATCTCAAAGCGCATGAAATGACGAGTGAAATGCACTATTAATCTTCAAGGGTAGGGCGAACAGAGACTCGAATAGAACATTTTACATTAAGGTTAATATAAGAATTCAGCGAAATTCTCTCACATTTGTTCAATTTACGTCGCTCCTATTTCAGATAGCTTATTGGGCAATGCGGCATCTCAAAGCGCAAGAAATGTCCAGTACAATGCACTATTAAACTTCTAGGGTAGGGCAAACAGAGACCCGATTAGATCATTTTATATTATGGTTAATTTAAGAATTCAGCGTAATTCTATCACATTTGTTCAATTTACGTCGCTCCTATTTCAGATAGCGTACTGGGCTAGGCGGCATCTCAAAGCGCAAGAAATGGCGAGTAAAATGCACTATTAAACTTCTATGATAGGGCAATCAGAGACCCGACTAGATCATTTTATATTTTGGTTAATATAAGAATTCAGCGAAATTCTATCACATTTGTTCAATTTACGTCGCTCCTATTTCCGATAGCGTACTGGGCTAGGCGGCATCTTAAAGCGCGTGGAATGGCGAGTAAAATGCACTGCTAAACTTCTATGATAGGGCAATCAGAGACCCGATTAGATCATTTTATATTTTGTTTAATATAAGATTTCAGGGAAATTCTATCGCATTTGTTCAATTTACGTTGCTCCTATTTCAGATAGCGTATTGGGCTAAGCGGCATCTCAAAGCGCATGAAATGGCGAGTAAAATGCACTGTTAAACTTCTAGGGTAGGGCAAACAGAGACCCGATTAGATCATTTTATATTATGGTTAATTTAAGAATTCAGCCAAATTCTATCACATTTGTTCAATTTACGTCGCTCCTATTGCAGATAGCGTATTGGGCTAAGCAGCATCTCAAAACGCATGAAATGACGAGTGAAATGCACTAGTAATCTTCTAGGGTAGGGCGAACAGAAACCCGATTAGATCATTTTATATTACGGTTAATATAGGAATTCAGCGTAATTCTATCACATTTGTTCAACATACGTCGCTCCTATTTCAGATAGTGTACTGGGCTAGGCGGCATCTTAAAGCACGTGGAAGGATGAGTAAAATGCACTACTAAACTTCTATGATAGGGCAATCAGAGTCCCGTTTAGATCATTTTATATTTTGTTTAATATAAGATTTCAGGGAAATTCTATCACATTTGTTCAATTTACGTCGCTGATATTTCAGATAGCGTATTGGGCTAAGCGGCATCTCAAAGCGCATGGAATGGCGAGTAAAATGCACTATTAAACTTCTAGGGTAGGACAATCAGAGACCCGATTAGATCATTTTATATTTTGGTTAATATAAGAATTCAGCGTAATTCTATCACATTTGTTCAACTTACGTCGCTCCTACTTCAGATAGCGTATTGGGCTAAGCGGCATCTCAAAGCGTATGAAATGGCGAGTGAAATGCACTATTAAACTTCTAGGGTAGGGCGAACAGAGACCCGATTAGATCATTTTACATTAAGGTTAATATAAGTATTCAGGGAAATTCTATCACATTTGTTCAATTTACGTCGCTCCTATTTCAGATAGCGTATTGGGCTAAGCGGCATCTCAAAGAGCATGAAATGGCGAGTAAAATGCACTGTTAAACTTCTAGGGTAGGGCAAACAGAGACCCGAGTAGATCATTTTACATTAAGGTTAATATAAGAATTCAGAAAAATTCTATCACATTTGTTCAATTTACGTCGCTGATATTTCAGATAGCGTATTGGGCTAAGCGGCATCTCAAAGCGCATGAAATGACGAGTGAAATGCACTATTAATCTTGAAGGGTAGGGCGAACAGAGACCCGATTAGAACATTTTACATTAAGGTTAATATAAGAATTCAGCGAAATTCTCTCACATTTGTTCAATTTACGTCGCTCCTATTTCAGATAGCTTATTGGGCAAAGCGGCATCTCAAAGCGCAAGAAATGGCGAGTAAAATGCACTATTAAACTTCTAGGGTAGGGCAAACAGAGACCCGATTAGATCATTTTATGTTATGGTTAATTTAAGAATTCAGCGAAATTCTATCACATTTGTTCAATTTACGTCGCTCCAATTTCAGATAGCGTACTGTGCTAGGCGGCATCTTAAAGCGCGTGGAATGGCGAGCTAAATGCACTATTAAACTTCTATGATAGGGCAATCAGGGACCCGACTAGATCATTTTATATTTTGGTTAATATAAGAATTCAGCGAAATTCTATCACATTTGTTCAATTTACGTCGCTCCTATTTCAGATATCGTATTGGGCTAAGCGGCATCTCAAAGCGCATGAAATGGCGAGTAAAATGCACTGCTAAACTTGTAGGGTAGGGCAAACAGGGACCCGATTAGATCATTTTATATTATCGTTAATTCAAGATGTCAGCAAAATTCTGTCACATTTGTTCAATTTACGTCGCTCCAATTTCAGATAGCTTATTGGGCTAAGCGGGCTTCTCAAAGCGCATGAAATGCGAGTGAAATGCACTATTAAACTTCTAGGGTAGGGCGAACAGAGACCCGATTAGATCATTTTACATTAAGGTTAATATAAGTATTCAGGGAAATTCTATCACATTTGTTCAATTACGTCGCTCCTATTGCAGATATCGTATTGGGCTAAGCGGCATCTCAAAGCGCATGAAATGGCGAGTAAAATGCACTGCGAAACTTCTAGGGTAGGGCGAACAAAGGCCCGATTAGATCATTTTACATTAAGGTTAATATAAGAATTCAGGGAAATTCTATCACATTTGTTCAATTTACGTCGCTCCTATTTCAGATAGCGTATTGGGCTAAGCGCCATCTCAAAGCGCATGAAATTGCGAGTAAAATGCACTGTTACACTTCTAGGGTAGGGCAAACAGAGACCCGATTAGATCATTTCATATTATGGTTTATTTAAGAATTCAGAAAAATTCTATCACATTTGTTCAATTTACGTAGCTGATATTTCAGATAGCGTATTGGGCTAAGCGGCATCTCAAAGCGCATGAAATGACGAGTGAAATGCACTATTAATCTTCAAGGGTAGGGCGAACAGAGACTCGAATAGAACATTTTACATTAAGGTTAATATAAGAATTCAGCGAAATTCTCTCACATTTGTTCAATTTACGTCGCTCCTATTTCAGGTAGCTTATTGGGCAATGCGGCATCTCAAAGCGCAAGAAATGTCCAGTACAATGCACTATTAAACTTCTAGGGTAGGGCAAACAGAGACCCGATTAGATCATTTTATATTATGGTTAATTTAAGAATTCAGCGTAATTCTATCACATTTGTTCAATTTACGTCGCTCCTATTTCAGATAGCGTACTGGGCTAGGCGGCATCTCAAAGCGCAAGAAATGGCGAGTAAAATGCACTATTAAACTTGTAGGGTAGGGCAAACAGAGACCCGATTAGATCATTTTATATTATGGTTAATTTAAGAATTCAGCCAAATTCTATCACATTTGTTCAATTTACGTCGCTTCTATTTCAGATAGCGTATTGGGCTAAGCGGCAACTCAAAGCGCATGAAATGACGAGTGAAATGCAGTACTAAACTTCTAGGGTAGGGAGAACAGAGACCCGATTAGATCATTTTACATTAAGGTTAATATAAGAATTCAGGGAAATTCTATCACATTTGTTCAATTTACGTCGCTCCTATTTCAGATAGCGTATTGGGCTAAGCGGCATCTCAAAGCGCATGAAATGGCGAGTAAAATGCATGCTATCTTGTCTTTTAAACTTGTAGGGTACGGCAAACAGAGACCCGATTAGATCATTTTATATTATGGTTAATTTAAGATGTCAGCAAAATTCTGTCACATTTGTTCTATTTACGTCGCTCCAATTTCAGATAGCGTACTGGGTTAGGCGGCATCTTAAAGCGCGTGGAATGGCGATCAAAATGCACTACTAAACTTCTATGATAGGGCAATCAGAGACCCGACTAGATCATTTTATATTTTGGTTAATACAAGAATTCAGCGAAATTCTATCACAATTGTTCAATTTACGTCGCTCCTATTTCAGATAGCGTATTGGGCTAAGCGGCATCTCAAAGCGCACGAAATGACGTGTGAAAGGCACTATTAAACTTCTAGGGTAGGGCGAACAGAGAACCGATTAGATGATTTTATATTACGGTTAATATAAGAATTCAGCGTAATTCTATCACATTTGTTCAACTTACGTCGCTCCTACTTCAGATAGCGTACTGGGCTCGGCTGCATCTTAAAGCGCAAGAAATGGCGAGTAAAATGCACTATTAAACTTCTAGGGCAGGGCAAACAGAGACCCGATAAGATGATTTTATATTATGGTTAATTTAAGAATTCAGCTAAATTCTATCACGTTTGTTCAGTTTACGTCGCTCCTATTTCAGATAGCGTATTGGGCTAAGCGCCATCTCAAAGCGCATGAAATGGCGACTAAAATGCACTATTAAACTTCTAGGGTAGGGCAAACAGAGACCCGATTAGATCATTTTATATTATGGTTAATTTAAGATGTCAGCAAAATTCTGTCACATTTGTTCTATTTACGTCGCTCCAATTTCAGATAGCGTACTGGGCTAGGCGGCATCTTAAAGCGCGTGGAATGGTGATCAAAATGCACTATTAAACTTCTATGATAGGGCAATCAGAGACCCGACTAGATCATTTTATATTTTGGTTAATATAAGAATTCAGCGAAATTCTATCACAACTGTTCAATTTACGTCGCTCCTACTTCAGATAGCGAACTGGGCTCGGCGGCATCTTAAAGCGCAAGAAATGGCGAGTAAAATGCACTATTAAACTTCTAGGGTGGGGCAAAGAGAGACCCGATAAGATGATTTTATATTATGGTTAATTTAAGAATTCAGCGAAACTCTATCATATTTGTTCAATTTACGTCGCTCCTATTTCAGATAGCTTATTGGGCAAAGCGGCATCTCAAGGCGCAAGAAATAGCGAGTAAAATGCACTATTAAACTTCTAGCGTAGGGCAAACAGAGACCCGATTAGATCATTTTATGTTATGGTTAATTTAAGAATTCAGCGAAATTCTATCACATTTGTTCAATTTACGTCGCTCCAATTTCAGATAGCGTACTGTGCTAGGCGGCATCTTAAAGCGCGTGGAATGGCGAGCTAAATGCACTATTAAACTTCTATGATAGGGCAATCAGGGACCCGACTAGATCATTTTATATTTTGGTTAATATAAGAATTCAGCGAAATTCTATCACATTTGTTCAATTTACGTCGCTCCTATTTCAGATATCGTATTGGGCTAAGCGGCATCTCAAAGCGCATGAAATGGCGAGTAAAATGCACTGCTAAACTTGTAGGGTAGGGCAAACAGGGACCCGATTAGATCATTTTATATTATCGTTAATTCAAGATGTCAGCAAAATTCTGTCACATTTGTTCAATTTACGTCGCTCCAATTTCAGATAGCTTATTGGGCTAAGCGGCTTCTCAAAGCGCATGAAATTGCGAGTGAAATGCACTATTAAACTTCTAGGGTAGGGCGAAGAGAGACCCGATTAGATCATTTTACATTAAGGTTAATATAAGTATTCAGGGAAATTCTATCACATTTGTTCAATTTACGTCGCTCCTATTGCAGATATCGTATTGGGCTAAGCGGCATCTCAAAGCGCATGAAATGGCGAGTAAAATGCACTGCTAAACTTCTAGGGTAGGGCGAACAAAGGCCCGATTAGATCATTTTACATTAAGGTTAATATAAGAATTCAGGGAAATTCTATCACATTTGTTCAATTTACGTCGCTCCTATTTCAGATAGCGTATTGGGCTAAGCGCCATCTCAAAGCGCATGAAATTGCGAGTAAAATGCACTGTTACACTTCTAGGGTAGGGCAAACAGAGACCCGATTAGATCATTTCATATTATGGTTTATTTAAGAATTCAGAAAAATTCTATCACATTTGTTCAATTTACGTAGCTGATATTTCAGATAGCGTATTGGGCTAAGCGGCATCTCAAAGCGCATGAAATGACGAGTGAAATGCACTATTAATCTTCAAGGGTAGGGCGAACAGAGACTCGAATAGAACATTTTACATTAAGGTTAATATAAGAATTCAGCGAAATTCTCTCACATTTGTTCAATTTACGTCGCTCCTATTTCAGATAGCTTATTGGGCAATGCGGCATCTCAAAGCGCAAGAAATGTCCAGTACAATGCACTATTAAACTTCTAGGGTAGGGCAAACAGAGACCCGATTAGATCATTTTATATTATGGTTAATTTAAGAATTCAGCGTAATTCTATCACATTTGTTCAATTTACGTCGCTCCTATTTCAGATCTAGGCGGCATCTCAAAGCGCAAGAAATGGCGAGTAAAATGCACTATTAAACTTCTATGATAGGGCAATCAGAGACCCGACTAGATCATTTTATATTTTGGTTAATATAAGAATTCAGCGAAATTCTATCACATTTGTTCAATTTACGTCGCTCCTATTTCCGATAGCGTACTGGGCTAGGCGGCATCTTAAAGCGCGTGGAATGGCGAGTAAAATGCACTGCTAAACTTCTATGATAGGGCAATCAGAGACCCGATTAGATTATTTTATATTTTGTTTAATATAAGATTTCAGGGAAATTCTATCGCATTTGTTCAATTTACGTTGCTCCTATTTCAGATAGCGTATTGGGCTAAGCGGCATCTCAAAGCGCATGAAATGGCGAGTAAAATGCACTGTTAAACTTCTAGGGTAGGGCAAACAGAGACCCGATTAGATCATTTTATATTATGGTTAATTTAAGAATTCAGCCAAATTCTATCACATTTGTTCAATTTACGTCGCTCCTATTGCAGATAGCGTATTGGGCTAAGCAGCATCTCAAAACGCATGAAATGACGAGTGAAATGCACTAGTAATCTTCTAGGGTAGGGCGAACAGAAACCCGATTAGATCATTTTATATTACGGTTAATATAGGAATTCAGCGTAATTCTATCACATTTGTTCAACATACGTCGCTCCTATTTCAGATAGTGTACTGGGCTAGGCGGCATCTTAAAGCACGTGGAAGGATGAGTAAAATGCACTACTAAACTTCTATGATAGAGCAATCAGAGTCCCGTTTAGATCATTTTATATTTTGTTTAATATAAGATTTCAGGGAAATTCTATCACATTTGTTCAATTTACGTCGCTGATATTTCAGATAGCGTATTGGGCTAAGCGGCATCTCAAAGCGCATGGAATGGCGATTAAAATGCACTATTAAACTTCTAGGGTAGGACAATCAGAGACCCGATTAGATCATTTTATATTTTGGTTAATATAAGAATTCAGCGTAATTCTATCACATTTGTTCAACTTACGTCGCTCCTACTTCAGATAGCGTATTGGGCTAAGCGGCATCTCAAAGCGTATGAAATGGCGAGTGAAATGCACTATTAAACTTCTAGGGTAGGGCGAACAGAGACCCGATTAGATCATTTTACATTAAGGTTAATATAAGTATTCAGGGAAATTCTATCACATTTGTTCAATTTACGTCGCTCCTATTTCAGATAGCGTATTGTGCTAAGCGGCATCTCAAAGAGCATGAAATGGCGAGTAAAATGCACTGTTAAACTTCTAGGGTAGGGCAAACAGAGACCCGATTAGATCATTTTACATTAAGGTTAATATAAGAATTCAGAAAAATTCTATCACATTTGTTCAATTTACGTCGCTGATATTTCAGATAGCGTATTGGGCTAAGCGGCATCTCAAAGCGCATGAAATGACGAGTGAAATGCACTATTAATCTTGAAGGGTAGGGCGAACAGAGACCCGATTAGAACATTTTACATTAAGGTTAATATAAGAATTCAGCGAAATTCTCTCACATTTGTTCAATTTACGTCGCTCCTATTTCAGATAGCTTATTGGGCAAAGCGGCATCTCAAAGCGCAAGAAATGGCGAGTAAAATGCACTATTAAACTTCTAGGGTAGGGCAAACAGAGACCCGATTAGATCATTTTATGTTATGGTTAATTTAAGAATTCAGCGAAATTCTATCACATTTGTTCAATTTACGTCGCTCCAATTTCAGATAGCGTACTGTGCTAGGCGGCATCTTAAAGCGCGTGGAATGGCGAGCTAAATGCACTATTAAACTTCTATGATAGGGCAATCAGGGACCCGACTAGATCATTTTATATTTTGGTTAATATAAGAATTCAGCGAAATTCTATCACATTTGTTCAATTTACGTCGCTCCTATTTCAGATATCGTATTGGGCTAAGCGGCATCTCAAAGCGCATGAAATGGCGAGTAAAATGCACTGCTAAACTTGTAGGGTAGGGCAAACAGGGACCCGATTAGATCATTTTATATTATCGTTAATTCAAGATGTCAGCAAAATTCTGTCACATTTGTTCAATTTACGTCGCTCCAATTTCAGATAGCTTATTGGGCTAAGCGGCTTCTCAAAGCGCATGAAATTGCGAGTGAAATGCACTATTAAACTTCTAGGGTAGGGCGAAGAGAGACCCGATTAGATCATTTTACATTAAGGTTAATATAAGTATTCAGGGAAATTCTATCACATTTGTTCAATTTACGTCGCTCCTATTGCAGATATCGTATTGGGCTAAGCGGCATCTCAAAGCGCATGAAATGGCGAGTAAAATGCACTGCGAAACTTCTAGGGTAGGGCGAACAAAGGCCCGATTAGATCATTTTACATTAAGGTTAATATAAGAATTCAGGGAAATTCTATCACATTTGTTCAATTTACGTCGCTCCTATTTCAGATAGCGTATTGGGCTAAGCGCCATCTCAAAGCGCATGAAATTGCGAGTAAAATGCACTGTTACACTTCTAGGGTAGGGCAAACAGAGACCCGATTAGATCATTTCATATTATGGTTTATTTAAGAATTCAGAAAAATTCTATCACATTTGTTCAATTTACGTCGCTTCTATTTCAGATAGCGTATTGGGCTAAGCGGCAACTCAAAGCGCATGAAATGACGAGTGAAATGCAGTACTAAACTTCTAGGGTAGGGAGAACAGAGACCCGATTAGATCATTTTACATTAAGGTTAATATAAGAATTCAGGGAAATTCTATCACATTTGTTCAATTTACGTCGCTCCTATTTCAGATAGCGTATTGGGCTAAGCGGCATCTCAAAGCGCATGAAATGGCGAGTAAAATGCACTGCTAAACTTGTAGGGTACGGCAAACAGAGACCCGATTAGATCATTTTATATTATGGTTAATTTAAGATGTCAGCAAAATTCTGTCACATTTGTTCTATTTACGTCGCTCCAATTTCAGATAGCGTACTGGGTTAGGCGGCATCTTAAAGCGCAAGAAATGGCGAGTAAAATGCACTACTAAACTTCTATGATAGGGCAATCAGAGACCCGACTAGATCATTTTATATTTTGGTTAATACAAGAATTCAGCGAAATTCTATCACAATTGTTCAATTTACGTCGCTCCTATTTCAGATAGCGTATTGGGCTAAGCGGCATCTCAAAGCGCACGAAATGACGTGTGAAAGGCACTATTAAACTTCTAGGGTAGGGCGAACAGAGAACCGATTAGATGATTTTATATTACGGTTAATATAAGAATTCAGCGTAATTCTATCACATTTGTTCAACTTACGTCGCTCCTACTTCAGATAGCGTACTGGGCTCGGCTGCATCTTAAAGCGCAAGAAATGGCGAGTAAAATGCACTATTAAACTTCTAGGGCAGGGCAAACAGAGACCCGATAAGATGATTTTATATTATGGTTAATTTAAGAATTCAGCTAAATTCTATCACGTTTGTTCAGTTTACGTCGCTCCTATTTCAGATAGCGTATTGGGCTAAGCGCCATCTCAAAGCGCATGAAATGGCGACTAAAATGCACTATTAAACTTCTAGGGTAGGGCAAACAGAGACCCGATTAGATCATTTTATATTATGGTTAATTTAAGATGTCAGCAAAATTCTGTCACATTTGTTCTATTTACGTCGCTCCAATTTCAGATAGCGTACTGGGCTAGGCGGCATCTTAAAGCGCGTGGAATGGTGATCAAAATGCACTATTAAACTTCTATGATAGGGCAATCAGAGACCCGACTAGATCATTTTATATTTTGGTTAATATAAGAATTCAGCGAAATTCTATCACAACTGTTCAATTTACGTCGCTCCTACTTCAGATAGCGAACTGGGCTCGGCGGCATCTTAAAGCGCAAGAAATGGCGAGTAAAATGCACTATTAAACTTCTAGGGTGGGGCAAAGAGAGACCCGATAAGATGATTTTATATTATGGTTAATTTAAGAATTCAGCGAAACTCTATCATATTTGTTCAATTTACGTCGCTCCTATTTCAGATAGCTTATTGGGCAAAGCGGCATCTCAAGGCGCAAGAAATAGCGAGTAAAATGCACTATTAAACTTCTAGCGTAGGGCAAACAGAGACCCGATTAGATCATTTTATGTTATGGTTAATTTAAGAATTCAGCGAAATTCTATCACATTTGTTCAATTTACGTCGCTCCAATTTGAGATAGCGTATTGGGCTAAGCGGCATCTCAAAGCGCATGAAATGGCGAGTAAAATGCACTATTAATCTTCTAGGGTAGGGCAAACAGAGACCCGATTAGATCATTTTATATTATGATTAATTTAAGAATTCTGCCAAATTCTATCACATTTGTTCAATTTACGTCGCTCCTATTTCAGATAGCGTACTGGGCTAGGCGGAATCTTAAAGCGCGTGGATTGACGAGTAAAATGCACTATTAAACTTCTATGATAGGGCAATCAGAGTCCCGTTTAGATCATTTTATATTTTGTTTAATATAAGATCTCAGGGAAATTCTATCACATTTGTTCAATTTACGTCGCTCCTATTTCAGATAGCGTATTGGGCTAAGCGGCATCTCAAATCGCATGAAATGGCGAGTAAAATGCACTATTAAACTTCTAGGGTAAGGCAAACAGAGACCCGATTAGATCATTTTATATTATGGTTAATTTAAGAATTCAGCCAAATTCTATCACATTTGTTCAATTTACGTCGCTAATATTTCAGATAGCGTATTGGGCTAAGCGCCATCTCAAAGCGCATGAAATGGCGAGTAAAATGCACTATTAAACTTCTAGGGTAGGGCAAACAGAGACCCGATTAGATCATTTTATATTATGGTTAATTTAAGAATTCAGCGAAACTGTATCATATTTATTCAATTTACGTCGGTCCTATTTCAGATAGCGTATTGGGCTAAGCGGCATCTCAATGCGCATGAAATGGCCAGTAAAATGCACTATTAAACTTCTAGGATAATGCGAACAGAGACCCGATTAGATCATTTTATATTACGGTTAATATAAGAATTCAGCGTAATTCTATCACATTTGTTCAACTTACGTCGCTCCAATTTCAGATAGCGTAGTGGGCTAGGCGGCTTCTCAAAGCACATGAAATGGCGAGTAAAATGCACTATTAAACTTCTAGGGTAGGGCAAACAGAGACCCGATTAGATCATTTTATATTATGGTTAATTTAAGAATTCAGCCAAATTCTATCACATTTGTTCAATTTACGTCGCTCCTATTTCAGATAGCGTACTGGGCTAGGCGGAATCATAAAGCGCGTGGATTGGCGAGTAAAATGCACTATTAAACTTCTATGATAGGGCAATCAGAGACCCGATTAGATCATTTTATATTTTGGTTAATATAAGAATTCAGCGAAATTCTATCACAATTGTTCTATTTACGTCGCTCCTATTTCAGATAGCGTATTGGGCTAAGCGGCATCTCAAAGCGCATGAAATGGCGAGTGAAATGCACTATTAAACTTCAAGGGTAGGGCGAACAGAGACCCGATTAGAACATTTTACATTAAGGTTAATATAAGAATTCAGCGAAATTCTCTCACATTTGTTCAATTTACGTCGCTCCTATTTCAGATAGCTTATTGGGCAAAGCGGCATCTCAAGGCGCAAGAAATAGCGAGTAAAATGCACTATTAAACTTCTAGGGTAGGGCAAACAGAGACCCGATTAGATCATTTTATGTTATGGTTAATTTAAGAATTCAGCGAAATTCTATCACATTTGTTCAATTTACGTCGCTCCAAATTCAGATAGCGTACTGGGCTAGGCGGCATCTTAAAGCGCGTGGAATGGCGAGCTAAAGGCACTATTAAACTTCTATGATAGGGCAATCAGAGACCCGACTAGATCATTTTATATTTTGGTTAATATAAGAATTCAGCGAAATTCTATCACATTTGTTCAATTTACATCGCTCCTATTTCAGATAGCTTATTGGGCTAACCGGCATCTCAAAGCGCATGAAATGACGAGTGCAATGCACTATTAAACTTCTGGGGTAGGGCAAACAGAGACCCGATTAGATCATTTTATATTATGGTTAATTTAAGAATTCAGCCAAATTCTATCACATTTGTTCAATTTACGTCGCTCCTATTGCAGATATCGTATTGGGCTCAGCGGCATCTCAAAGCGCATGAAATGGCGAGTAAAATGCACTGCTAAACTTCTAGGGTAGGGCGAACAAAGGCCCGATTAGATCATTTTACATTAAGGTTAATATAAGAATTCAGGGAAATTCTATCACATTTGTTCAATTTACGTCGCTCCTATTTCAGATAGCGTATTGGGCTAAGCGGCATCTCAAAACGCATGAAATGGCGAGTAAAATGCACTATTAAACTTCTAGGGTAAGGCAAACAGAGACCCGATTACATCATTTTATATTATGGTTAATTTAAGAATTCAGCCAAATTCTATCACATTTGTTCAATTTACGTCGCTACTATTTGAGATAGCGTATTGGGCTAAGCGCCATCTCAAAGCGCATGAAATGGCGAGTAAAATGCACTATTAAACTTCTAGGGTAGGGCAAACATAGACCCGATTAGATCATTTTATATTATGGTTAATTTAAGAATTCAGCGAAACTCTGTCATATTTATTCAATTTACGTCGCTCTTATTTCAGATAGCGTATTGGGCTAAGCGGCATCTCAAAGCGCAAGAAATGGCGAGTAAAATGCACTATTAAACTTGTAGGGTAGGGCAAACAGAGACCCGATTAGATCATTTTATATTATGGTTAATTTAAGAATTCAGCCAAATTCTATCACATTTGTTCAATTTACGTCGCTTCTATTTCAGATAGCGTATTGGGCTAAGCGGCAACTCAAAGCGCATGAAATGACGAGTGAAATGCAGTACTAAACTTCTAGGGTAGGGAGAACAGAGACCCGATTAGATCATTTTACATTAAGGTTAATATAAGAATTCAGGGAAATTCTATCACATTTGTTCAATTTACGTCGCTCCTATTTCAGATAGCGTATTGGGCTAAGCGGCATCTCAAAGCGCATGAAATGGCGAGTAAAATGCACTGCTAAACTTGTAGGGTACGGCAAACAGAGACCCGATTAGATCATTTTATATTATGGTTAATTTAAGATGTCAGCAAAATTCTGTCACATTTGTTCTATTTACGTCGCTCCAATTTCAGATAGCGTACTGGGTTAGGCGGCATCTTAAAGCGCGTGGAATGGCGATCAAAATGCACTACTAAACTTCTATGATAGGGCAATCAGAGACCCGACTAGATCATTTTATATTTTGGTTAATACAAGAATTCAGCGAAATTCTATCACAATTGTTCAATTTTCGTCGCTCCTATTTCAGATAGCGTATTGGGCTAAGCGGCATCTCAAAGCGCACGAAATGACGTGTGAAAGGCACTATTAAACTTCTAGGGTAGGGCGAACAGAGAACCGATTAGATGATTTTATATTACAGTTAATATAAGAATTCAGCGTAATTCTATCACATTTGTTCAACTTACGTCGCTCCTACTTCAGATAGCGTACTGGGCTCGGCTGCATCTTAAAGCGCAAGAAATGGCGAGTAAAATGCACTATTAAACTTCTAGGGCAGGGCAAACAGAGACCCGATAAGATGATTTTATATTATGGTTAATTTAAGAATTCAGCTAAATTCTATCACGTTTGTTCAGTTTACGTCGCTCCTATTTCAGATAGCGTATTGGGCTAAACGCCATCTCAAAGCGCATGAAATGGCGACTAAAATGCACTATTAAACTTCTAGGGTAGGGCAAACAGAGACCCGATTAGATCATTTTATATTATGGTTAATTTAAGATGTCAGCAAAATTCTGTCACATTTGTTCTATTTACGTCGCTCCAATTTCAGATAGCGTACTGGGCTAGGCGGCATCTTAAAGCGCGTGGAATGGTGATCAAAATGCACTATTAAACTTCTATGATAGGGCAATCAGAGACCCGACTAGATCATTTTATATTTTGGTTAATATAAGAATTCAGCGAAATTCTATCACAACTGTTCAATTTACGTCGCTCCTACTTCAGATAGCGAACTGGGCTCGGCGGCATCTTAAAGCGCAAGAAATGGCGAGTAAAATGCACTATTAAACTTCTAGGGTGGGGCAAAGAGAGACCCGATAAGATGATTTTATATTATGGTTAATTTAAGAATTCAGCGAAACTCTATCATATTTGTTCAATTTACGTCGCTCCTATTTCAGATAGCTTATTGGGCAAAGCGGCATCTCAAGGCGCAAGAAATAGCGAGTAAAATGCACTATTAAACTTCTAGCGTAGGGCAAACAGAGACCCGATTAGATCATTTTATGTTATGGTTAATTTAATGATTCAGCCAAATTCTATCACATTTGTTCAATTTACGTCGCTCCAATTTGAGATAGCGTATTGGGCTAAGCGGCATCTCAAAGCGCATGAAATGGCGAGTAAAATGCACTATTAATCTTCTAGGGTAGGGCAAACAGAGCCCCGATTAGATCATTTTATATTATGATTAATTTAAGAATTCAGCCAAATTCTATCACATTTGTTCAATTTACGTCGCTCCTATTTCAGATAGCGTACTGGGCTAGGCGGCATCTTAAAGCGCGTGGAATGGCGAGCTAAAGGCACTATTAAACTTCTATGATAGGGCAATCAGAGACCCGACTGGATCATTTTATGTTTTGGTTAATATAAGAATTCAGCGAAATTCTATCACATTTGTTCAATTTACATCGCTCCTATTTCAGATAGCTTATTGGGCTAACCGGCATCTCACAGCGCATGAAATGACGAGTGCAATGCACTATTAAACTTCTAGGGTAGGGCGAACAGAGCCCCGATTTGATCATTTTACATTAAGGTTAATATAAGTATTCAGGGAAATTCTATCACATTTGTTCAATTTACGTCGCTCCTATTTCAGATAGCGTATTGGGCTAAGCGGCATCTCAAAGCGCATGAAATGGCGAGTAAAATGCACTATTAATCTTCTAGGGTAAGGCAACCAGAGACCCGATTAGATCATTTTATATCATATACGGTTAATATAAGAATTCAGCGTAAGTCTATCACATTTGTTCAACTTTCGTCGCTCCTATTTCAGATAGCGTATTGGGCTAGGCGGAATCTTAAAGCGCGTGGATTGGCGAGTAAAATGCACTATTAAACTTCTACGATAGGGCAATCAGAGACCCGATTAGGTCATTTTATATTTTGGTTAATATAAGAATTCAGCGAAATTCTATCACAATTGTTCCACTTACGTCGCTCCTATTTCAGATAGCGTATTGGGCTAATCGGCATCTCAAAGCGCATGAAATGACGAGTGAAATGCACTATTAATCTTCAAGGGTAGGGTGAACAGAGACCCGATTAGAACATTTTACATTAAGGTTAATATAAGAATTCAGCGAAATTCTCTCACATTTGTTCAATTTACGTCGCTCCTATTTCAGATGGCTTATTGGGCAAAGCGGCATCTCAAAGCGCAAGAAATGCCGAGTAAAAGGCACTATTAAACTTCTAGGGTAGGGCAAACACAGACCCGATTAGATCATTTTATGTTATGGTTAATTTAAGAATTCAGCGAAATTCTATCACATTTGTTCAATTTACGTTGCCCCAATTTCAGATAGCGTACTGGGCTAGGCGGCATCTTAAAGCGTGTGGAAAGGCGAGCTAAATGCACTATTAAACTTCTATGATAGGGCAATCAGAGACCCGACTAGATCATTTTATATTTTGGTTAATATAAGAATTCAGCGAAATTCTATCACATTTGTTCAATTTAGGTCGCTCCTATTTCCGATAGCGTACTGGGCTAGGCGGCATCTTAAAGCGCGTGGAATGGCGAGTAAAATGCACTGCTAAACTTCTATGATAGGGCAATCAGAGACCCGATTAGATCATTTTATATTTTGTTTAATATAAGATTTCAGGGAAATTCTATCGCATTTGTTCAATTTACGTTGCTCCTATTTCAGATAGCGTATTGGGCTAAGCGGCATCTCAAAGCGCATGAAATGGCGAGTAAAATGCACTGTTAAACTTCTAGGGTAGGGCAAACAGAGACCCGATTAGATCATTTTATATTATGGTTAATTTAAGAATTCAGCCAAATTCTATCACATTTGTTCAATTTACGTCGCTCCTATTGCAGATAGCGTATTGGGCTAAGCGGCATCTCAAAACGCATGAAATGACGAGTGAAATGCACTAGTAATTTTCTAGGGTAGGGCGAACAGAAACCCGATTAGATCATTTTATATTACGGTTAATATAGGAATTCAGCGTAATTCTATCACATTTGTTCAACATACGTCCCTCCTATTTCAGATAGTGTACTGGGCTAGGCGGAATCTTAAAGCACGTGGAAGGATGAGTAAAATGCACTACTAAACTTCTATGATAGGGCAATCAGAGTCCCGTTTAGATCATTTTATATTTTGTTTAATATAAGATTTCAGGGAAATTCTATCACATTTGTTCAATTTACGTCGCTGATATTTCAGATAGCGTATTGGGCTAAGCGGCATCTCAAAGCGCATGGAATGACGATTAAAATGCACTATTAAACTTCTAGGGTAGGACAATCAGAGACCCGATTAGATCATTTTATATTTTGGTTAATACATGAATTCAGCGTAATTCTATCACATTTGTTCAACTTACGTCGCTCCTACTTCAGATAGCGTATTGGGCTAAGCGGCATCTCAAAGCGTATGAAATGGCGAGTGAAATGCACTATTAAACTTCTAGGGTAGGGCGAACAGAGACCCGATTAGATCATTTTACATTAAGGTTAATATAAGATTTCAGGGAAATTCTATCGCATTTGTTCAATTTACGTTGCTCCTATTTCAGATAGCGTATTGGGCTAAGCGGCATCTCAAAGCGCATGAAATGGCGAGTAAAATGCACTGTTAAACTTCTAGGGTAGGGCAAACAGAGACCCGATTAGATCATTTTACAT
This sequence comes from Macropis europaea, assembly GCA_916610135.2. Taxonomy (NCBI): domain Eukaryota; kingdom Metazoa; phylum Arthropoda; class Insecta; order Hymenoptera; family Melittidae; genus Macropis; species Macropis europaea. The sequence continues at coordinate 24,131 of CAKAJE020001234.1, read as the reverse complement.
TAAGGTTAATATAAGAATTCAGAAAAATTCTATCACATTTGTTCAATTTACGTCGCTGATATTTCAGATAGCGTATTGGGCTAAGCGGCATCTCAAAGCGCATGAAATGACGAGTGAAATGCACTGTTAATCTTGAAGGGTAGGGCGAACAGAGACCCGATTAGAACATTTTACATTAAGGTTAATATAAGAATTCAGCGAAATTCTCTCACATTTGTTCAATTTACGTCGCTCCTATTTCAGATAGCTTATTGGGCAAAGCGGCATCTCAAAGCGCAAGAAATGGCGAGTAAAATGCACTATTAAACTTCTAGGGTAGGGCAAACAGAGACCCGATTAGATCATTTTATGTTATGGTTAATTTAAGAATTCAGCGAAATTCTATCACATTTGTTCAATTTACGTCGCTCCAATTTCAGATAGCGTACTGTGCTAGGCGGCATCTTAAAGCGCGTGGAATGGCGAGCTAAATGCACTATTAAACTTCTATGATAGGGCAATCAGGGACCCGACTAGATCATTTTATATTTTGGTTAATATAAGAATTCAGCGAAATTCTATCACATTTGTTCAATTTACGTCGCTCCTATTTCAGATATCGTATTGGGCTAAGCAGCATCTCAAAGCGCATGAAATGCCGAGTAAAATGCACTGCTAAACTTGTAGGGTAGGGCAAACAGGGACCCGATTAGATCATTTTATATTATCGTTAATTCAAGATGTCAGCAAAATTCTGTCACATTTGTTCAATTTACGTCGCTCCAATTTCAGATAGCTTATTGGGCTAAGCGGCTTCTCAAAGCGCATGAAATTGCGAGTGAAATGCACTATTAAACTTCTAGGGTAGGGCGAAGAGAGACCCGATTAGATCATTTTACATTAAGGTTAATATAAGTATTCAGGGAAATTCTATCACATTTGTTCAATTTACGTCGCTCCTATTGCAGATATCGTATTGGGCTAAGCGGCATCTCAAAGCGCATGAAATGGCGAGTACAATGCACTGCTAAACTTCTAGGGTAGGGCGAACAAAGGCCCGATTAGATCATTTTACATTAAGGTTAATATAAGAATTCAGGGAAATTCTATCACATTTGTTCAATTTACGTCGCTCCTATTTCAGATAGCGTATTGGGCTAAGCGCCATCTCAAAGCGCATGAAATTGCGAGTAAAATGCACTGTTACACTTCTAGGGTAGGGCAAACAGAGACCCGATTAGATCATTTCATATTATGGTTTATTTAAGAATTCAGAAAAATTCTATCACATTTGTTCAATTTACGTCGCTGATATTTCAGATAGCGTATTGGGCTAAGCGGCATCTCAAAGCGCATGAAATGACGAGTGAAATGCACTATTAATCTTCGAGGGTAGGGCGAACAGAGACCCGAATAGAACATTTTACATTAAGGTTAATATAAGAATTCAGCGAAATTCTCTCACATTTGTTCAATTTACGTCGCTCCTATTTCAGATAGCTTATTGGGCAATGCGGCATCTCAAAGCGCAAGAAATGGCCAGTACAATGCACTATTAAACTTCTAGGGTAGGGCAAACAGAGACCCGATTAGATCATTTTATATTATGGTTAATTTAAGAATTCAGCCAAATTCTATCACATTTGTTCAATTTACGTTGCTCCTATTGCAGATATCGTATTGGGCTCAGCGGCATCTCAAAGCGCATGAAATGGCGAGTAAAATGCACTGCTAAACTTCTAGGGTAGGGCGAACAAAGGCCCGATTAGATCATTTTACATTAAGGTTAATATAAAAATTCAGGGAAATTCTATCACATTTGTTCAATTTACGTCGCTCCTATTTCAGATAGCGTATTGGGCTAAGCGCCATCTCAAAGCGCATGAAATTGCGAGTGAAATGCACTATTAAACTTCTAGGGTAGGGCGAACAGAGCCCCGATTAGATCATTTTACATTAAGGTTAATATAAGTATTCAGGGAAATTCTATCACATTTGTTCAATTTACGTCGCTCCTATTTCAGATAGCGTATTGGGCTAAGCGGCATCTCAAAGCGCATGAAATGGCGAGTAAAATGCACTATTAATCTTCTAGGGTAAGGCAACCAGAGACCCGATTAGATCATTTTATATCATATACGGTTAATATAAGAATTCAGCGTAAGTCTATCACATTTGTTCAATTTACGTCGCTCCTATTTCAGATAGCTTATTGGGCTAAGCGGCATCTCAAAGCGCATGAAATGACGAGTGAAATGCACTATTGAACTTCTAGGGTAGGGCAAACAGAGACCCGATTAGATCATTTTATGTTATGGTTAATTTAAGAATTCAGCGAAATTCTATCACATTTGTTCAATTTACGTCGCTCCAATTTCAGATAGCGTACTGTACTAGGCGGCATCTTAAAGCGCGTGGAATGGCGAGCTAAATGCACTATTAAACTTCTATGATAGGGCAATCAGGGACCCGACTAGATCATTTTATATTTTGGATAATATAAGAATTCAGCGAAATTCTATCACATTTGTTCAATTTACGTCGCTCCTATTTCAGATAGCGTATTGGGCTAAGCGGCATCTCAAAGCGCATGAAATGGCGAGTAAAATGCACTGCTAAACTTGTAGGGTAGGGCAAACAGGGACCCGATTAGATCATTTTATATTATCGTTAATTCAAGATGTCAGCAAAATTCTGTCACATTTGTTCAATTTACGTCGCTCCAATTTCAGATAGCTTATTGGGCTAAGCGGCTTCTCAAAGCGCATGAAATTGCGAGTGAAATGCACTATTAAACTTCTAGGGTAGGGCGAAGAGAGACCCGATTAGATCATTTTACGTTAAGGTTAATATAAGTATTCAGGGAAATTCTATCACATTTGTTCAATTTACGTCGCTCCTATTGCAGATATCGTATTGGGCTAAGCGGCATCTCAAAGCGCATGAAATGGCGAGTAAAATGCACTGCGAAACTTCTAGGGTAGGGCGAACAAAGGCCCGATTAGATCATTTTACATTAAGGTTAATATAAGAATTCAGGGAAATTCTATCACATTTGTTCAATTTACGTCGCTCCTATTTCAGATAGCGTATTGGGCTAAGCGCCATCTCAAAGCGCATGAAATTGCGAGTAAAATGCACTGTTACACTTCTAGGGTAGGGCAAACAGAGACCCGATTAGATCATTTCATATTATGGTTTATTTAAGAATTCAGCGTAATTCTATCACATTTGTTCAATTTACGTCGCTCCTATTTCAGATGGCTTATTGGGCTAAGCGGCATCTCAAAGCGCATGAAATGACGAGTGAAATGCACTTATAAACTTCTAGGGTAGGGCAAACAGAGACCCGATTAGATCATTTTATATTATGGTTAATTTAAGAATTCAGAAAAATTCTATCACATTTGTTCAATTTACGTCGCTCCTATTTCAGATAGCTTATTGGGCTAAGCGGCATCTCAAAGCGCATCAAATGACGAGTGAAATGCACTAGTAATCTTCTAGGGTAGGGCGAACAGAGATCCGATTAGATCATTTTATATTACGGTTAATATAAGAATTCAGCGTAATTCTATCACATTTGTTCAACATACGTCGCTCCCATTTCAGATAGCGTATTGGGCTAAGCGGCATCTCAATGCGCAAGAAATGGCGAGTAAAATGCACTTTTAAACTTCTAGGATAAGGCAAACAGAGACCCGATTCGTTCATTTTATATTACGGTTAATATAAGAATTCAGCGTAATTCTATCACATTTGTTCAACGTACGTCGCTCCTATTTCAGATAGCGTACTGGGCTAGGCGGCATCTTAAAGCGCGTGGAATGGCGGGTAAAATGCACTATTAAACTTCTATGATAGGGCAATCAGAGACCCGACTAGATCATTTTATATTTTGGTTAATATAAGAATTCAGCGAAATTCTATCACATTTGTTCAATTTACGTCGCTCCTATTTCAGATAGCTTATTGGGCTAAGCGGCATCTCAAGGCGCATGAAGTGACGAGTGAAATGCACTATTAAACTTCTAGGGTACGGCGAACGAAGATCCGATTAGATAATTTTACATTAATGTTAATATAAGAATTCAGCGAAATTCTATCACATTTGTTCAATTTACGTCGCTCATATTTCAGATAGCATATTGGGCTAAGCGGCATCTGAAAGCGCACGAAATGGCGAGTAAAATGCCCTATTAAACTTCTAGGGTAGGGCAAACAGAGACCGGATAAAATCATTTTATATTATGGTTAATTTAAGAATTCAGCGAAACTCTATCATATTTGTTCAATTTACGTCGCTCCTACTTCAGATAGCGTACTGGGCTAGGCGGCATCTTAAAGCGCGTGGAATGGCGAGTAAAATGCACTATTAAACTTCTATGATAGGGCAATCAGAGACCCGATTAGATCATTTTATATTTTGGTCAATATAAGTATTCAGGGAAATTCTATCACATTTGTTCAATTTACGTCGCTCCTATTTCAGATAGCGTATTGGGCTAAGCAGCATCTCAAAGCCCATGAAATGGCGAGTAAAATGCACTGTTAAACTTCTAGGGTAGGGCAAACAGAGACCCGATTAGATCATTTTATATCATATACGGTTAATATAAGAATTCAGCGTAAGTCTATCACATTTGTTCAATTTACGTCGCTCCTATTTCAGATAGCTTATTGGGCTAAGCGGCATCTCAAAGCGCATGAAATGACGAGTGAAATGCACTATTGAACTTCTAGGGTAGGGCAAACGGAGACCCGATTAGATCATTTTATATTATGGTTAATTTAAGAATTCAGCCAAATTCTATCACATTTGTTCAATTTACGTCGCTCCTATTGCAGATATCGTATTGGGCTCAGCGGCATCTCAAAGCGCATGAAATGGCGAGTAAAATGCACTGCTAAACTTCTAGGGTAGGGCGAACAAAGGCCCGATTAGATCATTTTACATTAAGGTTAATATAAGAATTCAGAAAAATTCTATCACATTTGTTCAATTTACGTCGCTGATATTTCAGATAGCGTATTGTGCTAAGCGGCATCTCAAAGCGCATGAAATGACGAGTGAAATGCACTATTAATCTTGAAGGGTAGGGCGAACAGAGACCCGATTAGAACATTTTACATTAAGGTTAATATAAGAATTCAGCGAAATTCTCTCACATTTGTTCAATTTACGTCGCTCCTATTTCAGATAGCTTATTGGGCTAAGCGCCATCTCAAAGCGCATGAAATTGCGAGTAAAATGCACTGTTACACTTCTAGGGTAGGGCAAACAGAGACCCGATTAGATCATTTTATGTTATGGTTAATTTAAGAATTCAGCCAAATTCTATCACATTTGTTCAATTTACGTCGCTCCAATTTGAGATAGCGTATTGGGCAAAGCGGCATCTCAAGGCACAAGAAATAGCGAGTAAAATGCACTATTAAACTTCTAGGGTAGGGCAAACAGAGACCCGATTAGATCATTTTATGTTATGGTTAATTTAAGAATTCAGCGAAATTCTATCACATTTGTTCAATTTACGTCGCTCCAATTTCAGATAGCGTACTGGGCTAGGCGGCATCTTAAAGCGCGTGGAATGGCGAGCTAAAGGCACTATTAAACTTCTATGATAGGGCAATCAGAGACCCGACTAGATCATTTTATATTTTGGTTAATATAAGAATTCAGCGAAATTCTATCACATTTGTTCAATTTACATCGCTCCTATTTCAGATAGCTTATTGGGCTAACCGGCATCTCAAAGCGCATGAAATGACGAGTGCAATGCACTATTAAACTTCTGGGGTAGGGCAAACAGAGACCCGATTAGATCATTTTATATTATGGTTAATTTAAGAATTCAGCCAAATTCTATCACATTTGTTCAATTTACGTTGCTCCTATTGCAGATATCGTATTGGGCTCAGCGGCATCTCAAAGCGCATGAAATGGCGAGTAAAATGCACTATTAAACTTCTAGGGTAGGGCAAACAGAGACCCGATTAGATAATTTTATATTACGGTTAATATAAGAATTCAGCGATATTCTATCACAATTGTTCAATTTACGTCGCTCCTATTTCAGATAGCGTATTGGTCTAAGCGGCATCTCTAAGCGCATGAAATGGCGCGTAAAATGCACTATTAATCTTCTAGGGTAAGGCAAACAGAGACCCGATTAGATCATTTTATATCATATACGGTTAATATAAGAATTCAGCGTAAGTCTATCACATTTGTTCAATTTACGTCGCTCCTATTTCAGATAGCGTACTGGGCTAGGCGGAATCGTGAAGCGCGTGGATTGGCGAGTAAAATGCACTATTAAACTTCTTTGATAGGGCAATCAGAGACCCGATTAGATCATTTTATATTTTGGTTAATATAAGAATTCAGCGAAATTCTATCACAATTGTTCTATTTACGTCGCTGATATTTCAGATAGCGTATTGTGCTAAGCGGCATCTCAAAGCGCATGAAATGGCGAGCAAAGTGCACTATTAAACTTCTAGGGTAGGGCAAACAGAGACCCGATTAGATAATTTTATATTACGGTTAATATAATAATTGAGCGTAATTCTATCACATTTGTTCAACTTACGTCGCTCCTATTTCAGATAGCGTATTGGGCTAGGCGGAATCTTAAAGCGCGTGGAGTGGCGAGTAAAATGCACTATTAAACTTCTACGATAGGGCAATCAGAGACCCGATTAGATCATTTTATATTTTGGTTAATATAAGAATTCAGCGAAATTCTATCACAATTGTTCCACTTACGTCGCTCCTATTTCAGATAGCGTATTGGGCTAAGCGGCATCTCAAAGCGCATGAAATGGCGAGTGAAATGCACTATTACACTTCTAGGGTAGGGCGAACAGAGACCCGATTAGATCATTTTACATTAAGGTTAATATAAGTATTCAGGGAAATTCTATCACATTTGTTCAATTTGCGTCGCTCCTATTTCAGATAGCGTATTGGGCTAAGCGGCATCTCAAGGCGCATGAAATGGCGAGCAAAGTGCACTATTAAACTTCTAGGGTAGGGCAAACAGAGACCCGATTAGATAATTTTATATTACGGTTAATATAAGAATTCAGCGAAATTCTATCACAATTGTTCAATTTACGTCGCTCCTATTTCAGATAGCGTATTGGTCTAAGCGGCATCTCTAAGCGCATGAAATGGCGAGTAAAATGCACTATTAATCTTCTAGGGTAAGGCAAACAGAGACCCGATTAGATCATTTTATATCATATACGGTTAATATAAGAATTCAGCGTAAGTCTATCACATTTGTTCAATTTACGTCGCTCCTATTTCAGATAGCGTACTGGGCTAGGCGGAATCGTGAAGCGCGTGGATTGGCGAGTAAAATGCACTATTAAACTTCTTTGATAGGGCAATCAGAGACCCGATTAGATCATTTTATATTTTGGTTAATATAAGAATTCAGCGAAATTCTATCACAATTGTTCTATTTACGTCGCTGATATTTCAGATAGCGTATTGGGCTAAGCGGCATCTCAAAGCGCATGAAATGGCGAGCAAAGTGCACTATTAAACATCTAGGGTAGGGCAAACAGAGACCCGATTAGATAATTTTATATTACGGTTAATATAATAATTGAGCGTAATTCTATCACATTTGTTCAACTTACGTCGCTCCTATTTCAGATAGCGTATTGGGCTAAGCGGCATCTCAAAGCGCATGAAATGGCGAGTGAAATGCACTTTTAAGCTTCTAGGATAAGGCAAACAGAGACCCGATTCGTTCATTTTATATTACGGTTAATATAAGAATTCAGCGTAATTCTATCACATTTGTTCAACGTACGTCGCTCCTATTTCAGGTAGCGTACAGGGCTAGGCGGCATCTTAAAGCGCGTGGAATGGCGGGTAAAATGCACTATTAAACTTCTATGATAGGGCTATCAGAGACCCGATTACATCATTTTATATTTTGGTTAATATAAGAATTCAGCGAAATTCTATCACATTTGTTCAACTTACGTCGCTCCTATTTCAGATAGCGTATTGGGCTAAGCAGCATCTCAAAGCCCATGAAATGGCGAGTAAAATGCACTGTTAAACTTCTAGGGTAGGGCAAACAGAGACCCGATTAGATCATTTTATATCATATACGGTTAATATAAGAATTCAGCGTAAGTCTATCACATTTGTTCAATTTACGTCGCTCCTATTTCATTCAGCTTATTGGGCTAAGCGGCATCTCAAAGCGCATGAAATGACGAGTGAAATGCACTATTGAACTTCTAGGGTAGGGCAAACAGAGACCCGATTAGATCATTTTATATTATGGTTAATTTAAGAATTCAGCCAAATTCGATCACATTTGTTCAATTTACGTCGCTCCTATTGCAGATATCGTATTGGGCTCAGCGGCATCTCAAAGCGCATGAAATGGCGAGTAAAATGCACTGCTAAACTTCTAGGGTAGGGCGAACAAAGGCCCGATTAGATCATTTTACATTAAGGTTAATATAAGAATTCAGAAAAATTCTATCACATTTGTCAATTTACGTCGCTGATATTTCAGATAGCGTATTCTGCTAAGCGGCATCTCAAAGCGCATGAAATGACGAGTGAAATGCACTATTAATCTTGAAGGGTAGGGCGAACAGAGACCCGATTAGAACATTTTACATTAAGGTTAATATAAGAATTCAGCGAAATTCTCTCACATTTGTTCAATTTACGTCGCTCCTATTTCAGATAGCTTATTGGGCAAAGCGGCATCTCAAAGCGCAAGAAATGGCGAGTAAAATGCACTATTAAACTTCTAGGGTAGGGCAAACAGAGACCCGATTAGATCATTTTATGTTATGGTTAATTTAAGAATTCAGCGAAATTCTATCACATTTGTTCAATTTACGTTGCTCCAATTTCAGATAGCGTACTGGGCTAGGCGGCATCTTAAAGCGTGTGGAAAGGCGAGCTAAATGCACTATTAAACTTCTATGATAGGGCAATCAGAGACCCGACTAGATCATTTTATATTTTGGTTAATATAAGAATTCAGCGAAATTCTATCACATTTGTTCAATTTACGTCGCTCCTATTTCAGATAGCTTCTTGGGCTAGGCGGCATCTCAAAGCGCATGAAATGACGAGTGAAATGCACTATTAAACTTCTAGGGTACGGCGAACAAAGATCCGATTAGATCATTTTACATTAAGGTTAATATAAGAATTCAGCGAAACTCTATCATATTTATTCAATTTACGTTGCTCCTATTTCAGATAGCGTATTGGGCTAAGCGGCATCTCAATGCGCATGAAATGGCGAGTAAAATGCACTATTAAACTTCTAGGATAATGCAAACAGAGACCCGATTAGATCATTTTATATTACGGTTAATATAAGAGTTCAGCGTAATTCTATCACATTTGTTCAACGTACGTCGCTCCTATTTCAGATAGCGTACTGGGCTAGGCGGCATCTCAAAGCGCATGAAATGGCGAGTAAAATGCACTATTAAACTTCTAGGGTAGGGCAAACAGAGACCCGATTAGATCATTTTATATTATGGTTAATTTAAGAATTCAGCCAAATTCTATCACATTTGTTCAATTTACGTCGCTCCTATTTCAGATAACGTACTGGGCTAGGCGGAATTTTAAAGCGCGTGGATTGGCGAGTAAAATGCACTATTAAACTTCTATGATAGGGCAATCAGAGACCCGATTAGATCATTTTATATTATGGTTAATTTAAGAATTCAGCCAAATTCTATCACATTTGTTCAATTTACGTCGCTCCTATTTCAGATAACGTACTGGGCTAGGCGGAATTTTAAAGCGCGTGGATTGGCGAGTAAAATGCACTATTAAACTTCTATGATAGGGCAATCAGAGACCCGATTAGATCATTTTATATTTTGGTTAATATAAGAATTCAGCGAAATTCTATCACAATTGTTCTATTTACGTCGCTCCTATTTCAGATAGCGTATTGGGCTAAGCGGCATCTCAAAGCGCATGAAATGGCGAGTGAAATGCACTATTAAACTTCTAGGGTAGGGCGAACAGAGACGCGATTAGATCATTTTACATTAAGGTTAATATAAGTATTCAGGGAAATTCTATCACATTTGTTCAATTTACGTCGCTCCTATTTCAGATAGCGTATTGGGTTAAGCTTCATCTCAAAGAGCATGAAATGGCGAGTAAAATGCACTGTTAAACTTCTAGGGTAGGGCAAACAGAGACCCGATTAGATCATTTCATATTATGGTTTATTTAAGAATTCAGAAAAATTCTATCACATTTGTTCAATTTACGTCGCTGATATTTCAGATAGCGTATTGGGCTAAGCGGCATCTCAAAGCGCATGAAATGACGAGTGAAATGCACTATTAATCTTCAAGGGTAGGGCGAACAGAGACCCGATTAGAACATTTTACATTAAGGTTAATATCAGAATTCAGCGAAATTCTCACACATTTGTTCAATTTACGTCGCTCCTATTTCAGATAGCTTATTGGGCAAAGCGGCATCTCAAAGCGCAAGAAATGGCGAGTAAAGTGCACTATTAAACTTCTAGGGTAGGGCAAACAGAGACCCGATTAGATCATTTTATGTTATGGTTAATTTAAGAATTCAGCGAAATTCTATCACATTTGTTCAATTTACGTCGCTCCAATTTCAGATGGCGTACTGGGCTAGGCGGCATCTTAAAGCGCGTGGAATGGCGAGCTAAAGGCACTATTAAACTTCTATGATAGGGCAATCAGTGACCCGACTAGATCATTTTATATTTTGGTTAATATAAGAATTCAGCGAAATTCAATCACATTTGTTCAATTTACGTGGCTCCTATTTCAGATAGCTTATTGGGCTAACCGGCATCTCAAAGCGCATGAAATGACGAGTGCAATGCACTATTAAGCTTCTAGGGTAGGGCAAACACAGACCCGATTAGATCATTTTATATTATGGGTAATTTAAGAATTCAGCCAAATTCTATCACATTTGTTCAATTTACGTCGCTCCTATTGCAGATATCGTATTGGGCTCAGCGGCATCTCAAAGCGCATGAAATGGCGAGTAAAATGCACTGCTAAACTTCTAGGGTAGGGCGAACAAAGGCCCGATTAGATCATTTTACATTAAGGTTAATATAAGAATTCAGGGAAATTCTATCACATTTGTTCAATTTACGTCGCTCCTATTTCAGGTAGCGTATTGGGCTAAGCGCCATCTCAAAGCGCATGAAATTGCGTGTGAAATGCACTATTAAACTTCTAGGGTAGGGCGAACAGAGACCCGATTAGATCATTTTACATTAAGGTTAATATAAGTATTCAGGGAAATTCTATCACATTTGTTCAATTTACGTCGCTCCTATTTCAGATAACGTACTGGGCTAGGCGGAATTTTAAAGCGCGTGGATTGGCGAGTAAAATGCACTATTAAACTTCTATGATAGGGCAATCAGAGACCCGATTAGATCATTTTATATTTTGGTTAATATAAGAATTCAGCGAAATTCTATCACAATTGTTCTATTTACGTCGCTCCTATTTCAGATAGCGTATTGGGCTAAGCGGCATCTCAAAGCGCATGAAATGGCGAGTGGAATGCACTATTAAACTTCTAGGGTAGGGCGAACAGAGACCCGATTAGATCATTTTACATTAAGGTTAATATAAGTATTCAGGGAAATTCTATCACATTTGTTCAATTTACGTCGCTCCTATTTCAGATAGCGTATTGGGCTAAGCGGCATCTCAAAGCGCATGAAATGGCGAGTAAAATGCACTGTTAAACTTCTAGGGTAGGGCAAACAGAGACCCGATTAGATCATTTTATATTATGGTTAATTTAAGAATTCAGCCAAATTCTATCACATTTGTTCAATTTACGTAGCTCCTATTGCAGATAGCGTATTGGGCTAAGCGGCATCTCAAAACGCATGAAATGACGAGTGAAATGCACTAGTAATCTTCTAGGGTAGGGCGAACAGAAACCCGATTAGACCATTTTATATTACGGTTAATATAAGAATTCAGCGTAATTCTATCACATTTGTTCAACATACGTCGCTCCTATTTCAGATAGTGTACTGGGCTAGGCGGCATCTTAAAGCACGTGGAAGGGCGAGTAAAATGCACTACTAAACTTCTATGATAGGGCAATCAGAGTCCCGTTTAGATCATTTTATATTTTCTTTAATATAAGATTTCAGGGAAATTCTATCACATTTGTTCAATTTACGTCGCTCCTATTTCAGATAGCGTATTGGGCTAAGCGCCATCTCAAAGCGCATGAAATGGCGAGTAAAATGCACTATGAAACTTCTAGGGTAGGGCAAACAGAGACCCGATTAGATCATTTTATATTATGGTTAATTTAAGAATTCAGCGAAACTCTATCATATTTATTCAATTTACGTCGCTCCTATTTCAGATAGCGTATTGGGCTAAGCGGCATCTCAATGCGCATGAAATGGCCAGTAAAATGCACTATTAAACTTCTAGGATAATGCAAACAGAAACCCGATTAGATCATTTTATATTACGGTTAATATAGGAATTCAGCGTAATTCTATCACATTTGTTCAACATACGTCGCTCCTATTTCAGATAGTGTACTGGGCTAGGCGGCATCTTAAAGCACGTGGAAGGATGAGTAAAATGCACTACTAAACTTCTATGATAGGGCAATCAGAGTCCCGTTTAGATCATTTTATATTTTGTTTAATATAACATTTCAGGGAAATTCTATCACATTTGTTCAATTTACGTCGCTGATATTTCAGATAGCGTATTGGGCTAAGCGGCATCTCAAAGCGCATGGAATGGCGATTAAAATGCACTATTAAACTTCTAGGGTAGGACAATCAGAGACCCGATTAGATCATTTTATATTTTGGTTAATATAAGAATTCAGCGTAATTCTATCACATTTGTTCAACTTACGTCGCTCCTACTTCAGATAGCGTATTGGGCTAAGCGGCATCTCAAAGCGTATGAAATGGCGAGTGAAATGCACTATTAAACTTCTAGGGTAGGGCGAACAGAGACCCGATTAGATCATTTTACATTAAGGTTAATATAAGTATTCAGGGAAATTCTATCACATTTGTTCAATTTACGTCGCTCCAATTTCAGATGGCGTACTGGGCTAGGCGGCATCTTAAAGCGCGTGGAATGGCGAGCTAAAGGCACTATTAAACTTCTATGATAGGGCAATCAGAGACCCGACTAGATCATTTTATATTTTGGTTAATATAAGAATTCAGCGAAATTCTATCACATTTGTTCAATTTACGTGGCTCCTATTTCAGATAGCTTATTGGGCTAACCGGCTTCTCAAAGCGCATGAAATGACGAGTGCAATGCACTGTTAAGCTTCTAGGGTAGGGCAAACACAGACCCGATTAGATCATTTTATATTATGGTTAATTTAAGAATTCAGCCAAATTCTATCACATTTGTTCAATTTACGTCGCTCCTATTGCAGATATCGTATTGGGCTCAGCGGCATCTCAAAGCGCATGAAATGGCGAGTAAAATGCACTGCTAAACTTCTAGGGTAGGGCGAACAAAGGCCCGATTAGATCATTTTACATTAAGGTTAATATAAGAATTCAGGGAAATTCTATCACATTTGTTCAATTTACGTCGCTCCTATTTCAGATAGCGTATTGGGCTAAGCGCCATCTCAAAGCGCATGAAATTGCGTGTGAAATGCACTATTAAACTTCTAGGGTAGGGCGAACAGAGACCCGATTAGATCATTTTACATTAAGGTTAATATAAGTATTCAGGGAAATTCTATCACATTTGTTCAATTTACGTCGCTCCTATTTCAGATAGCGTATTGGGCTAAGCGGCATCTCAAAGCGCATGAAATGGCGAGTACAATGCACTAGTAATCTTCTAGGGTAGGGCGAACAGAAACCCGATTAGACCATTTTATATTACGGTTAATATAAGAATTCAGCGTAATTCTATCACATTTGTTCAACATACGTCGCTCCTATTTCAGATAGTGTACTGGGCTAGGCGGCATCTTAAAGCACGTGGAAGGGCGAGTAAAATGCACTACTAAACTTCTATGATAGGGCAATCAGAGTCCCGTTTAGATCATTTTATATTTTGTTTAATATAAGATTTCAGGGAAATTCTATCACATTTGTTCAATTTACGTCGCTCCTATTTCAGATAGCGTATTGGGCTAAGCGGCATCTCAAATCGCATGAAATGGCGAGTAAAATGCACTATTAAACTTCTAGGGTAAGGCAAACAGATACCCGATTAGATCATTTTATATTACGGTTAATTTAAGAATTCAGCCAAATTCTATCACATTTGTTCAATTTACGTCGCTACTATTTCAGATAGCGTATTGGGCTAAGCGCCATCTCAAAGCGCATGAAATGGCGAGTAAAATGCACTATTAAACTTCTAGGGTAGGGCAAACAGAGACCCGATTAGATCATTTTATATTATGGTTAATTTAAGAATTCAGCGAAACTCTATCATATTTATTCAATTTACGTCGCTCCTATTTCAGATAGCGTATTGGGCTAAGCGGCATCTCAATGCGCATGAAATGGCCAGTAAAATGCACTATTAAACTTCTAGGATAATGCAAACAGAAACCCGATTAGATCATTTTATATTACGGTTAATATAGGAATTCAGCGTAATTCTATCACATTTGTTCAACATACGTCGCTCCTATTTCAGATAGTGTACTGGGCTAGGCGGCATCTTAAAGCACGTGGAAGGATGAGTAAAATGCACTACTAAACTTCTATGATAGGGCAATCAGAGTCCCGTTTAGATCATTTTATATTTTGTTTAATATAAGATTTCAGGGAAATTCTATCACATTTGTTCAATTTACGTCGCTGATATTTCAGATAGCGTATTGGGCTAAGCGGCATCTCAAAGCGCATGGAATGGCGATTAAAATGCACTATTAAACTTCTATTGTAGGACAATCAGAGACCCGATTAGATCATTTTATATTTTGGTTAATATAAGAATTCAGCGTAATTCTATCACATTTGTTCAACTTACGTCGCTCCTACTTCAGATAGCGTATTGGGCTAAGCGGCATCTCAAAGCGTATGAAATGGCGAGTGAAATGCACTATTAAACTTCTAGGGTAGGGCGAACAGAGACCCGATTAGATCATTTTACATTAAGGTTAATATAAGTATTCAGGGAAATTCTATCACATTTGTTCAATTTACGTCGCTCCTATTGCAGATATCGTATTGGGCTAAGCGGCATCTCAAAGCGCATGAAATGGCGAGTAAAATGCACTGCTAAACTTCTAGGGTAGGGCGAACAAAGGCCCGATTAGATCATTTTACATTAAGGTTAATATAAGAATTCAGGGAAATTCTATCACATTTGTTCAATTTACGTCGCTCCTATTTCAGATAGCGTATTGGGCTAAGCGCCATCTCAAAGCGCATGAAATTGCGAGTAAAATGCACTGTTACACTTCGAGGGTAGGGCAAACAGAGACCCGATTAGATCATTTCATATTATGGTTTATTTAAGAATTCAGAAAAATTCTATCACATTTGTTCAATTTACGTCGCTGATATTTCAGATAGCGTATTGGGCTAAGCGGCATCTCAAAGCGCATGAAATGACGAGTGAAATGCACTATTAATCTTCAAGGGTAGGGCGAACAGAGACCCGAATAGAACATTTTACATTAAGGTTAATATAAGAATTCAGCGAAATTCTCTCACATTTGTTCAATTTACGTCGCTCCTATTTCAGATAGCTTATTGGGCAATGCGGCATCTCAAAGCGCAAGAAATGGCCAGTACAATGCACTATTAAACTTCTAGGGTAGGGCAAACAGAGACCCGATTAGATCATTTTATATTATGGTTAATTTAAGAATTCAGCGTAATTCTATCACATTTGTTCAATTTACGTCGCTCCTATTTCAGATGGCTTATTGGGCTAAGCGGCATCTCAAAGCGCATGAAATGACGAGTGAAATGCACTTATAAACTTCTAGGGTAGGGCAAACAGAGACCCGATTAGATCATTTTATATTATGGTTAATTTAAGAATTCAGAAAAATTCTATCACATTTGTTCAATTTACGTCGCTCCTATTTCAGATAGCTTATTGGGCTAAGCGGCATCTCAAAGCGCATGAAATGACGAGTGAAATGCACTAGTAATCTTCTAGGGTAGGGCGAACAGAGATCCGATTAGATCATTTTATATTACGGTTAATATAAGAATTCAGCGTAATTCTATCACATTTGTTCAACATACGTCGCTCCTATTTCAGATAGCGTATTGGGCTAAGCGGCATCTCAATGCGCAAGAAATGGCGAGTAAAATGCACTTTTAAACTTCTAGGATAAGGCAAACAGAGACCCGATTCGTTCATTTTATATTACGGTTAATATAAGAATTCAGCGTAATTCTATCACATTTGTTCAACGTACGTCGCTCCTATTTCAGATAGCGTACTGGGCTAGGCGGCATCTTAAAGCGCGTGGAATGGCGGGTAAAATGCACTATTAAACTTCTATGATAGGGCTATCAGAGACCCGATTAGATCATTTTATATTTTGGTTAATATAAGAATTCAGCGAAATTCTATCACATTTGTTCAACTTACGTCGCTCCTATTTCAGATAGCGTATTGGGCTAAGCGGCATCTCAAAGCGCATGAAATGACGAGTGAAATGCACTATTAATCTTCAAGGGTAGGGCGAACAGAGACCCGATTGCAACATTTTACATTAAGGTTAATATAAGAATTCAGCGGAATTCTCTCACATTCGTGCAATTTACCTCGCTCCTATTTCAGATAGCTTATTGGGCAAAGCGGCATCTCAAAGCGCAAGAAATGGCGAGTACAATGCACTATTAAACTTCTAGGGTAGGGCAAACAGAGACCCGACTAGATCATTTTATATTTGGGTTAATTTAAGAATTCAGCGAAATTCTATCACATTTGTTCAATTTACGTCGCTCCAATTTCAGGTAGCGTACTGGGCTAGGCGGCATCTTAAAGCGTGTGGAAGGGCGAGCTAAATGCACTATTAAACTTCTATGATAGGGCAATCAGAGACCCGACTAGATCATTTTATATTTTGGTTAATATAAGAATTCAGCGAAATTCTATCACATTTGTTCAATTTACGTTGCTCCAATTCCAGATAGCGTACTGGGCTAGGCGGCATCTTAAAGCGTGTGGAAAGGCGAGCTAAATGCACTATTAAACTTCTATGATAGGGCAATCAGAGACCCGACTAGATCATTTTATATTTTGGTTAATATAAGAATTCAGCGAAATTCTATCACATTTGTTCAATTTACGTCGCTCCTATTTCAGATAGCTTCTTGGGCTAAGCGGCATCTCAAGGCGCAAGAAATAGCGAGTAAAATTCACTATTAAACTTCTAGGGTAGGGCAATCAGAGACCCGACTAGATCATTTTATATTTTGGTTAATATAAGAATTCAGAGAAATTCTATCACATTTGTTCAATTTACGTCGCTCCTATTTCAGATAGCGTACTGGGCTAGGCGGAATCTTAAAGCGCGTGGATTGGCGAGTAAAATGCACTATTAAACTTCTATGATAGGGCAATCAGAGACCCGATTAGATCATTTTATATTTTGGTTAATATAAGAATTCAGCGAAATTCTATCACAATTGTTCTATTTACGTCGCTCCTATTTCAGATAGCGTATTGGGCTAAGCGGCATCTCAAAGCGCATGAAATGGCGAGTGAAATGCACTATTAAAATTCAAGGGTAGGGCGAACAGAGACCCGATTAGAACATTTTACATTAAGGTTAATATAAGAATTCAGCGAAATTCTCTCACATTTGTTCAATTTACGTCGCTCCTATTTCAGATAGCTTATTGGGCAAAGCGGCATCTCAAGGCACAAGAAATAGCGAGTAAAATGCACTATTAAACTTCTAGGGTAGGGCAAACAGAGACCCGATTAGATCATTTTATGTTATGGTTAATTTAAGAATTCAGCGAAATTCTATCACATTTGTTCAATTTACGTCGCTCCAATTTCAGATAGCGTACTGGGCTAGGCGGCATCTCAAAGCGCATGAAATGGCGAGTAAAATGCACTATTAAACTTCTGGGGTAGGGCAAACAGAGACCCGATTAGATCATTTTATATTATGGTTAATTTAAGAATTCAGGCAAGTTCTATCACATTTGTTCAATTTACGTCGCTCCTATTTCAGATAGCGTACTGGGCTAGGCGGAATCGTGAAGCGCGTGGATTGGCGAGTAAAATGCACTATTAAACTTCTTTGATAGGGCAATCAGAGACCCGATTAGATCATTTTATATTTTGGTTAATATAAGAATTCAGCGAAATTCTATCACAATTGTTCTATTTACGTCGCTGATATTTCAGATAGCGTATTGGGCTAAGCGGCATCTCAAAGCGCATGAAATGGCGAGCAAAGTGCACTATTAAACTTCTAGGGTAGGGCAAACAGAGACCCGATTAGATAATTTTATATTACGGTTAATATAATAATTGAGCGTAATTCTATCACATTTGTTCAACTTACGTCGCTCCTATTTCAGATAGCGTATTGGGCTAGGCGGAATCTTAAAGCGCGTGGATTGGCGAGTAAAATGCACTATTAAACTTCTACGATAGGGCAATCAGAGACCCGATTAGATCATTTTATATTTTGGTTAATATAAGAATTCAGCGAAATTCTATCACAATTGTTCCACTTACGTCGCTCCTATTTCAGATAGCGTATTGGGCTAAGCGGCATCTCAAAGCGCATGAAATGGCGAGTGAAATGCACTATTACACTTCTAGGGTAGGGCGAACAGAGACCCGATTAGATCATTTTACATTAAGGTTAATATAAGTATTCAGGGAAATTCTATCACATTTGTTCAATTTGCGTCGCTTCTATTTCAGATAGCGTATTGGGCTAAGCGGCATCTCAAGGCGCATGAATGGCGAGCAAAGTGCACTATTAAACTTCTAGGGTAGGGCAAACAGAGACCCGATTAGATAATTTTATATTACGGTTAATATAAGAATTCAGCGAAATTCTATCACAATTGTTCAATTTACGTCGCTCCTATTTCAGATAGCGTATTGGTCTAAGCGGCATCTCTAAGCGCATGAAATGGCGAGTAAAATGCACTATTAATCTTCTAGGGTAAGCAAACAGAGACCCGATTAGATCATTTTATATCATATACGGTTAATATAAGAATTCAGCGTAGTCTATCACATTTGTTCAATTTACGTCGCTCCTATTTCAGATAGCGTACTGGGCTAGGCGGAATCGTGAAGCGCGTGGATTGGCGAGTAAAATGCACTATTAAACTTCTTTGATAGGGCAATCAGAGACCCGATTAGATCATTTTATATTTTGGTTAATATAAGAATTCAGCGAAATTCTATCACAATTGTTCTATTTACGTCGCTGATATTCAGATAGCGTATTGGGCTAAGCGGCATCTCAAAGCGCATGAAATGGCGAGCAAAGTGCACTATTAAACTTCTAGGGTAGGGCAAACAGAGACCCGATTAGATAATTTTATATTACGGTTAATATAATAATGAGCGTAATTCTATCACATTTGTTCAACTTACGTCGCTCCTATTTCAGATAGCGTATTGGGCTAGGCGGAATCTTAAAGCGTGTGGAAAGGCGAGCTAAATGCACTATTAAACTTCTATGATAGGGCAATCAGAGACCCGACTAGATCATTTTATATTTTGGTTAATATAAGAATTTAGCGAAATTCTATCACATTTGTTCAATTTACGTCGCTCCTATTTCCGATAGCGTACTGGGCTAGGCGGCATCTTAAAGCGCGTGGAATGGCGAGTAAAATGCACTGCTAAACTTCTATGATAGGGCAATCAGAGACCCGATTAGATCATTTTATATTTTGTTTAATATAAGATTTCAGGGAAATTCTATCGCATTTGTTCAATTTACGTTGCTCCTATTTCAGATAGCGTATTGGGCTAAGCGGCATCTCAAAGCGCATGAAATGCCGAGTAAAATGCACTGTTAAACTTCTAGGGTAGGGCAAACAGAGACCCGATTAGATCATTTTATATTATGGTTAATTTAAGAATTCAGCCAATTCTATCACATTTGTTCAATTTACGTCGCTCCTATTGCAGATAGCGTATTGGGCTAAGCTGCATCTCAAAACGCATGAAATGACGAGTGAAATGCACTAGTAATCTTCTAGGGTAGGGCGAACAGAAACCCGATTAGATCATTTTATATTACGGTTAATATAGGAATTCAGCGTAATTCTATCACATTTGTTCAACATACGTCGCTCCTATTTCAGATAGTGTACTGGGCTAGGCGGCATCTTAAAGCACGTGGAAGGATGAGTAAAATGCACTACTAAACTTCTATGATAGGGCAATCAGAGTCCCGTTTAGATCATTTTATATTTTGTTTAATATAAGATTTCAGGGAAATTCTGTCACATTTGTTCAATTTACGTCGCTGATATTTCAGATAGCGTATTGGGCTAAGCGGCATCTCAAAGCGCATGGAATGGCGAGTAAAATGCACTATTAAACTTCTAGGGTAGGACAATCAGAGATCCGATTAGATCATTTTATATTACGGTTAATATAAGAATTCAGCGTAATTCTATCACATTTGTTCACCATACGTCGCTCCTATTTCAGATAGCGTATTGGGCTAAGCGGCATCTCAATGCGCAAGAAATGGCGAGTAAAATGCACTTTTAAACTTCTAGGATAAGGCAAACAGAGACCCGATTCGTTCATTTTATATTACGGTTAATATAAGAATTCAGCGTAATTCTATCACATTTGTTCAACGTACGTCGCTCCTATTTCAGATAGCGTACTGGGCTAGGCGGCATCTTAAAGCGCGTGGAATGGCGGGTAAAATGCACTATTAAACTTCTATGATAGGGCTATCAGAGACCCGATTAGATCATTTTATATTTTGGTTAATATAAGAATTCAGCGAAATTCTATCACATTTGTTCAACTTACGTCGCTCCTATTTCAGATAGCGTATTGGGCTAGGCGGCATCTTAAAGCGCGTGGAATGGCGAGTAAATGCACTATTAAACTTCTTTGATAGGGCAATCAGAGACCCGATTAGATCATTTTATATTTTGGTCAATATAAGTATTCAGGGAAATTCTATCACATTTGTTCAATTTACGTCGCTCCTATTTCAGATAGCGTATTGGGCTAAGCAGCATCTCAAAGCCCATGAAATGGCGAGTAAAATGCACTGTTGAACTTCTAGGGTAGGGCAAACAGAGACCCGATTAGATCATTTTATATTTTGGTCAATATAAGTATTCAGGGAAATTCTATCACATTTGTTCAATTTACGTCGCTCCTATTTCAGATAGCTTCTTGGGCTAGGCGGCATCTCAAAGCGCATGAAATGACGAGTGAAATGCACTATTAAACTTCTTGGGTACGGCGAACAAAGATCCGATTAGATCATTTTACATTAAGGTTAATATAAGAATTCAGCGAAACTCTATCATATTTATTCAATTTACGTTGCTCCTATTTCAGATAGCGTATTGGGCTAAGCGGCATCTCAATGCGCATGAAATGGCGAGTAAAATGCACTATTAAACTTCTAGGATAATGCAAACAGAGACCCGATTAGATCATTTATATTACGGTTAATATAAGAGTTCAGGCGTAATTCTATCACATTTGTTCAACGTACGTCGCTCCTATTTCAGATAGCGTACTGGGCTAGGCGGCATCTCAAAGCGCATGAAATGGCGAGTAAAATGCACTATTAAACTTCTAGGGTAGGGCAAACAGAGACCCGATTAGATCATTTTATATTATGGTTAATTTAAGAATTCAGCCAAATTCTATCACATTTGTTCAATTTACGTCGCTCCTATTTCAGATAACGTACTGGGCTAGGCGGAATTTTAAAGCGCGTGGATTGGCGAGTAAAATGCACTATTAAACTTCTATGATAGGGCAATCAGAGACCCGATTAGATCATTTTATATTTTGGTTAATATAAGAATTCAGCGAAATTCTATCACAATTGTTCTATTTACGTCGCTCCTATTTCAGATAGCGTATTGGGCTAAGCGGCATCTCAAAGCGCATGAAATGGCGAGTGAAATGCACTATTAAACTTCTAGGGTAGGGCGAACAGAGACCCGATTAGATCATTTTACATTAAGGTTAATATAAGTATTCAGGGAAATTCTATCACATTTGTTCAATTTACGTCGCTCCTATTTCAGATAGCGTATTGGGTTAAGCTTCATCTCAAAGAGCATGAAATGGCGAGTAAAATGCACTGTTAAACTTCTAGGGTAGGGCAAACAGAGACCCGATTAGATCAGTTCATATTATGGTTTATTTAAGAATTCAGAAAAATTCTATCACATTTGTTCAATTTACGTCGCTGATATTTCAGATAGCGTATTGGGCTAAGCGGCATCTCAAAGCGCATGAAATGACGAGTGAAATGCACTATTAATCTTCAAGGGTAGGGCGAACAGAGACCCGATTAGAACATTTTACATTAAGGTTAATATCAGAATTCAGCGAAATTCTCACACATTTGTTCATTTTACGTCGCTCCTATTTCAGATAGCTTATTGGGCAAAGCGGCATCTCAAAGCGCAAGAAATGGCGAGTAAAATGCACTATTAAACTTCTAGGGTAGGGCAAACAGAGACCCGATTAGATCATTTTATGTTATGGTTAATTTAAGAATTCAGCGAAATTCTATCACATTTGTTCAATTTACGTCGCTCCAATTTCAGATGGCGTACCGGGCTAGGCGGCATCTTAAAGCGCGTGGAATGGCGAGCTAAAGGCACTATTAAACTTCTATGATAGGGCAATCAGAGACCCGACTAGATCATTTTATATTTTGGTTAATATAAGAATTCAGCGAAATTCTATCACATTTGTTCAATTTACGTGGCTCCTATTTCAGATAGCTTATTGGGCTAACCGGCATCTCAAAGCGCATGAAATGACGAGTGCAATGCACTCTTAAGCTTCTAGGGTAGGGCAAACACAGACCCGATTAGATCATTTTATATTATGGTTAATTTAAGAATTCAGCCAAATTCTATCACATTTGTTCAATTTACGTCGCTCCTATTGCAGATATCGTATTGGGCTCAGCGGCATCTCAAAGCGCATGAAATGGCGAGTAAAATGCACTGCTAAACTTCTAGGGTAGGGCGAACAAAGGCCCGATTAGTTCATTTTACATTAAGGTTAATATAAGAATTCAGGGAAATTCTATCACATTTGTTCAATTTACGTCGCTCCTATTTCAGATAGCGTATTGGGCTAAGCGCCATCTCAAAGCGCATGAAATTGCGAGTGAAATGCACTATTAAACTTCTAGGGTAGGGCGAACAGAGACCCGATTAGATCATTTTACATTAAGGTTAATATAAGTATTCAGGGAAATTCTATCACATTTGTTCAATTTACGTCGCTCCTATTTCAGATAGCGTATTGGGCTAAGCGGCATCTCAAAGCGCATGAAATGGCGAGTAAAATGCACTATTAATCTTCTAGGGTAAGGACCAGAGACCCGATTAGATCATTTTATATCATATACGGTTAATATAAGAATTCAGCGTAAGTCTATCACATTTGTTCAATTTACGTCGCTCCTATTTCAGATAGCTTATTGGGCTAATCGGCATCTCAAAGCGCATGAAATGACGAGTGAAATGCACTATTGAACTTCTAGGGTAGGGCAAACAGAGACCCGATTAGATCATTTTATATTATGGTTAATTTAAGAATTCAGCCAAATTCTATCACATTTGTTCAATTTACGTCGCTCCTATTGCAGATATCGTATTGGGCTCAGCGGCATCTCAAAGCGCATGAAATGGCGAGTAAAATGCACTGCTAAACTTCTAGGGTAGGGCGAACAAAGGCCCGATTAGATCATTTTACATTAAGGTTAATATAAGAATTCAGAAAAATTCTATCACATTTGTTCAATTTACGTCGCCGATATTTCAGATAGCGTATTGTGCTAAGCGGCATCTCAAAGCGCATGAAATGACGAGTGAAATGCACTATTAATCTTGAAGGGTAGGGCGAACAGAGACCCGATTAGAACATTTTACATT
>CAKAJE020001233.1:0-32367 GCA_916610135.2 Macropis europaea | reverse complement strand
TAAGCACAATAAGCTATCTGTAATAGGAGCGACGTAAATTGAACAAATGTGATAGAATTTCGCTGAATTCTTAAATTAACCATAATATAAAATGATCTAATCGGGCCTCTGTTTACCCTACCCTAGAAGTTTAATAGTGCATTTCACTCGTCACTTCATGCGCTTTGAGATGCCGCTAAGCACAATAAGCTATCTGAAATAGGAGCGACGTAAATTGAACAAATGTGATTGAATTTCGCTGAATTCTTAAATTAACATTAATGTAAAATGATCTAATCGGGTCTCTGTTCGCCCTACCCTAGAAGTTTAATAGTACATGTCACTCGTCATTTCATGCGCTTTGAGATGCCGTTTAGCCAAATACGCTATCTGAAATAGGAGCGACGCCAATTGAACAAATGTGATAGAATTTCGCTGAATTCTTATAATAACCAAAATATAAAATGATCTAATCGGGTCTCTGATTGCCCTATCATAGATGTTTAATAGTGCATTTCACTCGCCATTCCACGCGCTTTAAGATGCCGCCTAGCCTATTACGCTATCTGAAATAGGAACGACGTAAATTGAACAAATGTGATAGAATTTTGCTGAATTCTTATATTAACCGTAATATAAAATGATCTAATCGGGTCTCTGTTTGCCCTACCCTAGAAGTTTAATAGTGCATTTTACTCGCCATTCCACGCGCTTTAAGATGCCGCCTAGCCCAGTAGGCTATCTGAAATAGGAGCGACGTAAATTGAACAAATGTGATAGAATTTCCCTGAATACTTATATTAACCTTAATGTAAAATGATCTAATCGGGTCTCTGTTCGCCCTACCCTAGAAGTTTAATAGTGCATTTCACTCGTCATTTCATGCGCTTTGAGATGCCGCTTAGCCCAATACGCTATCTGAAATACGAGTGACGTAAATTGAACAAATGTGATAGAATTTCCCTGAATTCTTATATTAACCTTAATGTAAAATGATCTAATCGGGTCTTTCTTCGACCAACCCTAGAAGTTTAATAGTGCATTTCACTCGTCATTTCATGCGCTTTGAGATGCCGCTTAGCCCAATACGCTATCTGAAATAGGAGTAACGTAAATTGAACAAATGTGATAGAATTTCGCTGAATTCTTATATTAACCAAAATATAAAATGGTCTAATCGGGTCTCTGATTGCCCTATGATAGAAGTTTAGTAGGGCATTTTACTCGCCCTTCGACGCGCTTCGAGATGCCGCCTAGCCCAGTACGCTATCTGAAATTAGAGCGACGTAAGTTGAACAAATGTGATAGAATTTTGCTGACATCTTAAATTAACCATAATATAAAATGATCTAATCGGGTCTCTGTTTGCCCTACCCTACAAGTTTAGCAGTGCATTTTACTCGCCATTTCATGCGCCTTGAGATGCCGCTTAGCCCAATACGCTGTCTGAAATAGGAGCGACGTAAATTGAACAAATGTGATAGAATTTCGCTGAATTCTTACATTAATCAAAATATAAAATGATCTAATCGGGTCTCTGATTGCCCTATCATAGAAGTTTAACAGTGCATTTTACTCGCCATTCCTCGCGTTTTATGATGCCGCGTAGTCCAGTACGCTGGCTGAAATAGAAACGACGTAAATTGAAAAAATGTGATAGAATTTCCCTGAATTCTTATATTAACCTTAATGTAAAATGATCTAATCGGGTCTCTGTTCGCCCTACCCTAGAAGTTTAATAGTGCCTTTCACTCGTCATTTCATGCGTTTTGAGATGTCGCTTAGCCCAATTGCTATCTGAAATAGGAGCGACGTAAATTGAACAAATGTGATAGAATTTCGCTGAATTCTTATATTAACCAAAATATAAAACGACCTAATCGGCTCTCTGATTGCCCTATCATAGAAGTTTAGAAGTGCATTTTACTCGCCCTTCCACGCGCTTTAAGATGCCGCCTAGCCGAGTACGCTATCTGAAATAGGAGCGACGTAAGTTGAACAAATGTGATAGAATTACGCTGAATTCTTATATTAACCGTAATATAAAATGATTTAATCGGGTCTTTGTTTGCCTTACCCTAGAAGTTTAATAGTGCATTTCACGCGCCATTCCGCGCGCTTTTAAGGTGCCGCCTAGCCCAGTACGCTATCTGAAATAGGAGCGACGTAAATTGAACAAATGTGACAGAATTTCCCTGAATTCTTATATTAACCTTAATGTAAAATGATCTAATCGGGTCTCTGTTCGCCCTACCCTAGAAGTTTAATAGTGCATTTCACTCGTCATTTCATGCGCTTTGAGATGCCGCTTAGCCCAATACGCTATCTGAAATATGAGCGACGTAAATTGAACAAATGTGATAGAATTTCGCTGAATTCTTATATTAATCTTAATGTAAAATGATCTAATCGTGTCTTTGTTCGCCCTACCCTAGAAGTTTAATAGTGCATTTCACTCGTCATTTCATGTGCTTTGAGATGCCGCTTAGCCCAATAAGCTATCTGAAATAGGAGCGACGTAAATTGAACAAATGTCATAGAACTTCGCTGAATTCTTATATTAACCAAAATATAAAATGATCTAGTCGGGTCTCTGATTGCCCTATCATAGAAGTTTAATAGTGCATTTTGCTCGCCTTTCCACGCGCTTTAAGATGCCGCTTAGCCCAATACGCTATCTGAAATAGGAGCGACGTAAATTGAACAAATGTGATAGAATTTCGCTGAATTCTTATATTAACGAAAATATAAAATGATCTAATCAGGTCTCTGATTGCCCTATCATAGAAGTTTAACAATGCATTGTATTCGCCATTCCTCGCGTTTTAAGTTGCCGCCTAGCCCAGTACGCTAGCTGAAATAGGAACGACGTAAATTGAACAAATGTGATAGAATTTCGCTGAATTCTTAAATTAACCATAATCTAAAATGATATAATCGGGTCTCTGTTCGCCCTACCCTAGAAGTTTGATAGTGCATTTTACTCGTCATTTCATGCGTTTTGAGATGCCGCGTAGCCCAATACGCTATCTGAAATAGGAGCGACGTAAATTGAACAAATGTGATAGAATTTCGCTGAATTCTTATATTAACCAAAATATAAAACAGTCTAATCGGCTCTCTGATTGCTCTATCATAGAAGTTTAGCAGTGCATTTTACTCGCCCTTCCACGCGCTTTAAGATGCCGCCTAGCCCAATACGCTATCTGAAATTGGAGCGACGTAAGTTGACCAAATGTGATAGAATTTTGCTGAATTCTTAAATTAACCATAGTATAAAATGATCTAATCGGGTCTCTGTTTGCCCTACCCTAGAAGTTTAATAGTGTATTTTGCTCGCCATTTCATGCGCTTTGAGATGCCGCTTAGCCCAATACGCTATTTGAAATAGGAGCGACGTAAGTTGAACAAATGTGATAGAATTTCGCTGAATTCTTTTATTAACCATAATGTAAAATGGTCTAATCGGGTCTCTGATTGCCCTATCGTAGAAGTTTAGTAGTGCATTTTGCTCGCCATTCCACGCGCTTTAAGATGCCGCCTAGCCCAGTACGCTATCTGAAATAGGAGCGACGTAAATTGAACAAATGTGATAGAATTTCGCTGAATTCTTAATTAACCATAATCTAAAATGATATAATCGGGTCTCTGTTCGCCCTACCCTAGAAGTTTGATAGTGCATTTTACTCGTCATTTCATGCGTTTTGAGATGCCGCTTAGCCCAATACGCTATCTGAAATAGGAGCGACGTAAATTGAACAAATGTGATAGAATTTCGCTGAATTCTTATATTAACCAAAATATAAAACAGTCTAATCGGCTCTCTGATTGCTCTATCATAGAAGTTTAGCAGTGCATTTTACTCGCCCTTCCACGCGCTTTAAGATGCCGCCTAGCCCAATACGCTATCTGAAATTGGAGCGACGTAAGTTGACCAAATGTGATAGAATTTCGCTGAATTCTTAAATTAACCATAATATAAAATGATATAATCGGGTCTCTGTTCGCCCTAGCCTAGAACATTAATAGTGCATTTTATTCGACATTTCATACGCTTTGAGATGAGGCTTTCCCCAAAACGCTATCTGAAATAGGAGCGACGTAAATTGAACAAATGTGATAGAATTTCACTGAATTCTTATATTAACCAAAATATAAAATGATCTAATCGGGTCTCTGATTGCCCTAGCATAGAAGTTTAATAGTGCATTTTACGCGCCATTCCGCGCGCTTTAAGACGCCGCATAGCCCAGTTCGCTATCTGAAATAGGAGCGACGTAAATTGAACAAATGTGATAGAATTTTGCTGAATTCTTAAATTAACCATAGTATAAAATGATCTAATCGGGTCTCTGTTTGCCCTACCCTAGAAGTTTAATAGTGTATTTTGCTCGCCATTTCATGCGCTTTGAGATGCCGCTTAGCCCAATACGCTATTTGAAATAGGAGCGACGTAAGTTGAACAAATGTGATAGAATTTCGCTGAATTCTTTTATTAACCATAATGTAAAATGGTCTAATCGGGTCTCTGTTCGACCTAGCCTAGAAGTTTAACAGTGCATTTTACTCGCCATTTCATGGGCTTTGAGATGCCGCTTAGCCCAATACGCTATCTGAAATAGAAGCGACGTAAGTTGAACAAATGTGATAGAATTTCGCTGAATTCTTAAATTAACCATAATATAAAATGATCTAATCGGGTCTCTGATTGCCCTAGCATAGAAGTTTAATAGTGCATTTTACTCGCCATTCCGCGCGCTTTAAGACGCCGCACAGCCCAGTTCGCTATCTGAAATAGGAGCGACGTAAATTGAACAAATGTGATAGAATTTTGCTGAATTCTTAAATTAACCATAGTATAAAATGGTCTAATCGGGTCTCTGTTCGACCTAGCCTAGAAGTTTAATAATGCATTTTACTCGCCATTTCATGGGCTTTGAGATGCCGCTTAGCCCGTTACGCTATCTGAAATAGGAGCGACGTAAATTGAACAAATGTGATGGAATTTCCCTGAAATCTTATATTAAACAAAATATAAAATGATCTAATCGGGTCTCTGATTGCCCTATCATAGAAGTTTAATAGTGCATTTTTCTCGCCATTTCATGTGCTTTGAGGTGCCACATAGCCCAATACGCTATCTGAAATAGGAGCGATGTAAATTGAACAAATGTGATAGAATTTCACTGAATTCTTAATTTAACCATAATATAAAATGATCTAGTCGGGTCTCTGTTTGCCCGACCCTAGAGGTTTAATAGTGCATTTCACTCGTCATTTCATGCGCTTTGAGATGCCGCTATGCACAATAAGCTATCAGGAATAGGAGCGACGTAAATTGAACAAATGTAATAGAATTTTGCTGAATTCTTAAATTAACCATAGTATAAAATGATGTAATCGGTTCTCTGTTTGCCCTACCCTAGAAGTTTAATAGTGCATTTTGCTCGCCATTTCATGCGCTTTGAGATGCCGCTTAGCCCAATACGCTATATGAAATAGGAGCGACGTAAGTTGAACAAATGTGATAGAATTTCGCTGAATTCTTTTATTAACCATAATGTAAAATGGTCTAATCGGGTCTCTGATTGCCCTATCGTAGAAGTTTAGTAGTGCATTTTGCTCGCCATTCCACGCGCTTTAAGATGCCGCCTAGCCCAGTACGCTATCTGAAATAGGAGCGACGTAAATTGAACAAATGTGATAGAATTTCGCTGAATTCTTAAATTAACCATAATCTAAAATGATATAATCGGGTCTCTGTTCGCCCTACCCTAGAAGTTTGATAGTGCATTTTACTCGTCATTTCATGCGTTTTGAGATGCCGCTTAGCCCAATACGCTATCTGAAATAGGAGCGACGTAAATTGAACAAATGTGATAGAATTTCGCTGAATTCTTATATTAACCAAAATATAAAACAGTCTAATCGGCTCTCTGATTGCTCTATCATAGAAGTTTAGCAGTGCATTTTACTCGCCCTTCCACGCGCTTTAAGATGCCGCCTAGCCCAATACGCTATCTGAAATTGGAGCGACGTAAGTTGACCAAATGTGATAGAATTTCGCTGAATTCTTAAATTAACCATAATATAAAATGATATAATCGGGTCTCTGTTCGCCCTAGCCTAGAACATTAATAGTGCATTTTATTCGACATTTCATACGCTTTGAGATGAGGCTTTCCCCAAAACGCTATCTGAAATAGGAGCGACGTAAATTGAACAAATGTGATAGAATTTCACTGAATTCTTATATTAACCAAAATATAAAATGATCTAATCGGGTCTCTGATTGCCCTAGCATAGAAGTTTAATAGTGCATTTTACGCGCCATTCCGCGCGCTTTAAGACGCCGCATAGCCCAGTTCGCTATCTGAAATAGGAGCGACGTAAATTGAACAAATGTGATAGAATTTTGCTGAATTCTTAAATTAACCATAGTATAAAATGATCTAATCGGGTCTCTGTTTGCCCTACCCTAGAAGTTTAATAGTGTATTTTGCTCGCCATTTCATGCGCTTTGAGATGCCGCTTAGCCCAATACGCTATTTGAAATAGGAGCGACGTAAGTTGAACAAATGTGATAGAATTTCGCTGAATTCTTTTATTAACCATAATGTAAAATGGTCTAATCGGGTCTCTGTTCGACCTAGCCTAGAAGTTTAATAATGCATTTTACTCGCCATTTCATGGGCTTTGAGATGCCGCTTAGCCCGTTACGCTATCTGAAATAGGAGCGACGTAAATTGAACAAATGTGATGGAATTTCCCTGAATTCTTATATTAACCTTAATGTAAAATGATCTAATCGGGTCTCTGTCCGCCCTACCATAGAAGTCTAATAGTGCATTTCACTCGCCATTTCGTGCGGTTTGAGATGCCGCGTAGCCCAATACGCTATCTGAAATAGGAGCGACGTAAATTGAACAAATGTGATAGAATTTCCCTGAATTCTTATATTAACCATAATATAAAATCATTTAATCGGGTCTCTGTTTGCCCTACCCTAGAAGTTTAATAGTGCATTTTACTCGCCATTGCGTGCGCCTTCAGATGCCGCTTAGCCCAATACGCTATCTGAAATAGGAGCGATGTAAATTGAACAAATGTGATAGAATTTCACTGAATTCTTAATTTAACCATAATATAAAATGATCTAGTCGGGTCTCTGTTTGCCCGACCCTAGAGGTTTAATAGTGCATTTCACTCGTCATTTCATGCGCTTTGAGATGCCGCTATGCACAATAAGCTATCAGGAATAGGAGCGACGTAAATTGAACAAATGTAATAGAATTTTGCTGAATTCTTAAATTAACCATAGTATAAAATGATGTAATCGGTTCTCTGTTTGCCCTACCCTAGAAGTTTAATAGTGCATTTTGCTCGCCATTTCATGCGCTTTGAGATGCCGCTTAGCCCAATACGCTATATGAAATAGGAGCGACGTAAGTTGAACAAATGTGATAGAATTTCGCTGAATTCTTTTATTAACCATAATGTAAAATGGTCTAATCGGGTCTCTGTTCGACCTAGCCTAGAAGTCTAATAGTGCATTTCACTCGCCATTTCATGCGCTTTGAGATGCCGCTTAGCCCAATACGCTATCTGAAATAGGAGCGACCTAAATTGAACAAATGTGATAGAATTTTGCTGAATTCTTTTATTAACCATAATGTAAAATGATCTAATCGGATCTCTGTTCGCCCTAGCCTAGAACTTTAATAGTGCATTTTATTCGTCATTTCATGCGCTTTGAGATACCGCTTAGCCCAATACGCTATCTGAAACAGGAGCGACATAATTTGAACAAATGTGATAGAATTTCGCTGAATTCTTAAATTAACCATAATATAAAATGATCTAATCGGGTCTCTGTTTGCCGTACCCTAGAAGTTTAACAGTGCATTTTACACGCCATTTCATGCGCTTTGAGATGCCGCATAGCCCAATACGCTATCTGAAATAGGAGCGACGTAAGTTGAACAAATGTGATAGAATTTCGCTGAATTCTTTTATTAACCATAACGTAAAATGATCTAATAGGGTCTCTGTACGCCCTAGCCTAGAAGTATAATAGTGCATCTTACTCGCCATTTCATGCGCTTTGAGATGCCGCTTAGCCCAATACGCTATCTGAAATAGGAGCGACGTAAATTGAACAAATGTGATAGTTTTCGCTGAATTCTTATATTAGCCAAATTATAAAATGATCTAATCGGGTCTCTGATTGCCCTATCATCGAAGTTTAATAGTGCATTTCACTCGCCATTCCACGCGCTTTATGATGCCGCCTAGCGCAGTACGCTATCTGAAATAGAAGCAACGTAAATTGAACAAATGTGATAGAATTTTGCTGAATTCTTAAATTAACCATAATACAAAATGATCTAATCGGGTCTCTGTTTGCCCTACCCTAGAAGTATAATCGTGCATTTTACTCGCCATTTCATGCGCTTTGAGATGCCGTTTAGCCCAATACGCTATCTGAAATATGAGCGACGTAAATTGAACAAATGTGATAGAATTTCCCTGAAATCTTATATTAAACAAAATATAAAATGATGTAATCGGGTCTCCGATTGCCCTATCATAGAAGTTTAGGAATGCATTTTACTCGCCATTTCATGCGCTTTGAGATGCCGCTTAGCACAATACGCTATCTGAAATATGAGCGACGTAAATTGAACAGATGTGATAGAATTTCGCTGAATTCTTATATTAACCTTAATGTAAAATGATCTAATTGGGTCTCTGTTTGCGGTACCCTAGAAGTTTAACAGTGCTTTTTACTCGCCATTTCATGCGCTTTGAGATGCCGCTTAGCCCAATACGCTATCTGAAATAGGAGCGACGTAAATGGAACAAATGTGATAGAATTTTGCTGAATTCTTAAATTAACCATAATATAAAATGATCTAATCGGGTCTCTGTTTGCCCTACCCTAGAAGTTTAATAGTGCATTTTACTCGCCATTTCATGCGCTTTGAGATGCCGCTTAGCCCAATACGCTATCTGAAATAGGAGCGACGTAAGTTGAACAAATGTGATAGAATTTCGCTGAATTCTTTTATTAACCATAACGTAAAATGATCTAATAGGGTCTCTGTACGCCCTAGCCTAGAAGTATAATAGTGCATCTTACTCGCCATTTCATGCGCTTTGAGATGCCGCTTAGCCCAATACGCTATCTGAAATAGGAGCGACGTAATTTGAACAAATGTGGTAGAATTTCGCTTTATTCTTATATTAACCAAAATATAAAATGGTCTAATCGGGTCTCTGATTGCCCTATCATCGAAGTTTAATAGTGCATTTCACTCGCCACTCCACGCGCATTAAGATGCCGCCTAGCCCAGTACGCTATCTGAAATAGGAGCGACGTAAATTGAACAAATGTGATAGAATTTCCCTGAATTCTTATATTAACCTTATTGTAAAATGATCTAATCGGGTCTCTGTTTGCCCTAGCCTAGAAGATTAATAGTGCATTTTATTCGACATTCCATGCGCTTTGAGATGCCGCTTAGCCCAATACGCCATCTGAAATAGGAGCGACGTAAATTGAACAAATGTGATAGAATTTCCCTGAAATCTTATATTAAACAAAATATAAAATGATCTAATCGGGTCTCTGATTGCCCTATCATAGAAGTTTAGGAGTGCATTTTACTCGCCATTTCATGCGCTTTGAGATGCCGCTTAGCACAATACGCTATCTGAAATGTGAGCGACGTAAATTGAACAAATGTGATAGAATTTCGCTGAATTCTTATATTAACCTTAATGTAAAATGATCTAATCGGGTCTCTGTTCGCCCTACCCTAGAAGTTTAACAGTGCATTTCACTCGCTATTCCACGCGCTTTAAGATACCGGCTAGCCCAGTAAGCTATCTGAAATAGGAGTGACGTAAATTGAACAAATGTGATAGAATTACGCTTAATTCTTATATTAACCGTAATATAAAATGATCTAATCGGGTCTCTCTTTTACATTACCCTAGAAGTTTAATGTTGCATTTCACTCGTCATTTCATGCGCCTTGAGATGCCGCCTAGCCCAATACGCTATCTGTAATAGGAGCGACGTAAATTGAACAAATGTGATAGAATTGTGCTGAATTCTTAAATTAACCATAATATAAAATGATCTAATCGGGTCTCTGTTTGTCCTACCCTAGAAGTCTAATAATGCATTTTACACGCCATTTCATGCGCTTTGAGATGCCGCTTAGCACAATACGCTATCTGAAATATGAGCGACGTAAATTGTACAAATGTGTTAGAATTTCGCTGAATTCTTATATTAACCTTAATGTAAAATGATCTAATTGGGTCTCTGTTCACCCTACCCTAGAAGTTTAATGTTGCATTTCACTCGTCATTTCATGCGCCTTGAGATACCGCCTAGCCCTGTACGCTATCTTAAATAGGAGCGACGTAAATTGAACAAATGTGATAGAATTTTGCTGAATTCTTAAATTAACCATAATACAAAATGATCTAATCGGGTCTCTGTTTGCCCTACCCTAGAAGTTTAATAGTGCGCTTTACTCGACATTTCATGCGCTTTGATATGCCGCTTAGCCCAATACGCTATCTGAAATAGGAGCGACGTAAATTGAACAAATGTGATAGATTCCGCTGAATTCTTATATTAACCAAATTATAAAATGATCTAATCGGGTCTCTGATTGCCCTATCATCGTAGTTTAATAGTGCATTCCACTCGCCATTCCACGCGCTTTAAGATGCCGCTTAGCACAATACGCTATCTGAAATATGAGCGATGTTAATTGAACAAATGTGATAGAATTTCCCTGAAATCTTATATTAAACAAAATATAAAATGATCTAATCGGGTCTCAGATTGCCCTATCATAGAAGGTTAGTAGCGCATTTTACTCGCCATTTCATGCGCTTTGAGATGCCGCGTAGCCCGATACGCTATCTGAAATAGGAGCGACGTAAATTGAACAAATGTGATAGAATTTCCCTGACTTCTTCAATTAACATTAATGTAAAATGATCTAAGCGGGTCTCTGTTCGCCGTACCCTAGAAGTTTAATAATGCATTGCACTCGCCATTTCATGCGCTTTGAGATGCCGCTTAGCCCAATACGCTATCTGAAATAGGAGCGACGTAAATTGCACAAATGTGATAGAATTACGCTGAATTCTTATATTAACCGTAATATGAAATGATCTAATCGGGTCTCTTTTTGCCTTACCCTAGAAGTTTAATAGTGCATTTCACTCGTCATTTCATGCGCTTTGAGATGCCGCTTAGCCCAATACGCTATCTGAAATAGGAACGACGTAAATTGAACAAATGTGATAGAATTTCCCTGAAATCTTATATTAAACAAAATATAAAATGGTCTAATCGGGTCTCTGATTGCCCTATCATAGAAGTTTAGTAGTGCATTTTGCTCGCCCTTCCACGCGCTTTATGATGCCGCCTAGCCCAGTACGCTATCTGAAATATAAGCGACGTAAATTGAACAAATGTGATAGAATTTCCCTGAAATCTTATATTAAACAAAATATAATATAATATAATCGGGTCTCTGATTGCCTTATCATAGAAGGTTAGTAGCGCATTTTACTCGCCAGTTCATGCGCTTTGAGATGCCGCTTAGCCCAATACGCTATCTTAAATAGGAGCGACGTAAATTGAATAAATGTGATAGAATTTCGCTGAATTCTTATATTAACCAAAATATAAAATGATCTAATCGGGTCTCTGTTTGCCATACCCTAGAAGTTTAATAGTGCATTTTGCTCGCCATTTCATGCGCTTTGAGATGCCGCTTAGCCCAATAAGCTACCTGAAATAGGAGCGACGTAAATTGAACAAATGTGATAGAATTTCCCTGAATTCTTATATTAAACAAAATATAAAATGATCTAATCGGGTCTCTGATTGCCCTATCATCGTAGTTTAATAGTGCATTCCACTCGCCATTCCACGCGCTTTAAGATGCCGCTTAGCACAATACGCTATCTGAAATATGAGCGATGTTAATTGAACAAATGTGATAGAATTTCCCTGAAATCTTATATTAAACAAAATATAAAATGATCTAATCGGGTCTCAGATTGCCCTATCATAGAATGTTAGTAGCGCATTTTACTCGCCATTTCATGCGCTTTGAGATGCCGCGTAGCCCGATACGCTATCTGAAATAGGAGCGACGTAAATTGAACAAATATGATAGCATTACGCTGAATTCTTATATTAACCAAAATATAAAATGATCTAATCGGGTCTCTGATTGCCCTATAATAGAAGTTTAGTAGTGCATTTTACTCGCCATTCCACGCGCTTTAAGATGCCGCCTAGCACAGTACGCTATCTGAAATAGGAGCGACGTAAGTTGAACAAATGTGATAGAATTAGGCTGAATTCTTATATTAACCCTAATATAAAATGATCTAATCGGGTCTCTGTTTGCCCTACCCTAGAAGTTTAATAGTGCGTTTTACTCGACATTTCATGCGCTTTGAGATGCCGCTTAGCCCAATACGCTATCTGAAATAGGAGCGACATAAATTGAACAAATGTGATAGAATTTCGCTGCATTCATATATTAACCAAAATATAAAATGATCTAATCGGGTCTCTGATTGCCCTATCATAGAAGTTTAATAGTGCATTTTACTCATCATTTCATGCGCTTTAAGATGCCGCTTAGCCCAGTACGTTATCTGAAATAGGAGCGACGTAAATTGAACAAATGTTATAGATTTTTGCTGAATTCTTAAATTAACCATACTATAAAATGATCTAATCGGGTCTCTGTTTGCCCTACCCTAGAAGTTTAATAGTGCATTTCACTCGTAATTTCATGCGCTTTGAGATGCCGCGAAGCCCAATAAGCTATCTGAAATAGGAGCGACGTAAATAGAACAAATGTGATAGAATTTCCCTGAAATCTTATATTAAACCAAATATAAAATTATCTAATCGGGTCTCTGTTTGCCCTACCTTAGAAGTTTAATAGTGCATTTTACTCGCCATGTCATGCGCTTTCAGATGCCGCTTAGCCCAATACGCAATCTTTAATAGGAGCGACGTAAATTGAACAAATGTGATAGAATTTCGCTGAATTCTTAAATTAACCATAATACAAAATGATCTAATCGGGTCTCTGTTCGCCCTACCCTAGAAGTTTAATAGTGCATTTCACTCGTCACTTCATGCGCTTTGAGATGCCGCTAAGCACAATAAGCTATCTGTAATAGGAGCGACGTAAATTGAACAAATGTGATAGAATTTCGCTGAATTCTTAAATTAACCATAATATAAAATGATCTAATCGTGCCTCTGTTTGCCCTACCCTAGAAGTTTAATAGTGCATTTCACTCGTCACTTCATGCGCTTTGAGATGCCGCTAAGCACAATAAGCTATCTGAAATAGGAGCGACGTAAATTGAACAAATGTGATTGAATTTCGCTGCATTCTTAAATTAACATTAATGTAAAATGATCTAATCGGGTCTCTGTTCGCCATACCCTAGAAGTTTAATAGTACATGTCACTCGTCATTTCATGCGCTTTGAGATGCCGTTTAGCCAAATACGCTATCTGAAATAGGAGCGACGCCAATTGAACAAATGTGATAGAATTTCGCTGAATTCTTATAATAACCAAAATATAAAATGATCTAATCGGGTCTCTGATTGCCCTATCATAGATGTTTAATAGTGCATTTCACTCGCCATTCCACGCGCTTTAAGATGCCGCCTAGCCTATTACGCTATCTGAAATAGGAACGACGTAAATTGAACAAATGTGATAGAATTTTGCTGAATTCTTATATTAACCGTAATATAAAATGATCTAATCGGGTCTCTGTTTGCCCTACCCTAGAAGTTTAATAGTGCATTTTACTCGCCATTCCACGCGCTTTAAGATGCCGCCTAGCCCAGTAGGCTATCTGAAATAGGAGCGACGTAAATTGAACAAATGTGATAGAATTTCCCTGAATACTTATATTAACCTTAATGTAAAATGATCTAATCGGGTCTCTGTTCGCCCTACCCTAGAAGTTTAATAGTGCATTTCACTCGTCATTTCATGCGCTTTGAGATGCCGCTTAGCCCAATACGCTATCTGAAATACGAGTGACGTAAATTGAACAAATGTGATAGAATTTCCCTGAATTCTTAAATTAACCTTAATGTAAAATGATCTAATCGGGTCTTTCTTCGACCAACCCTAGAAGTTTAATAGTGCATTTCACTCGTCATTTCATGCGCTTTGAGATGCCGCTTAGCCCAATACGCTATCTGAAATAGGAGTAACGTAAATTGAACAAATGTGATAGAATTTCGCTGAATTCTTATATTAACCAAAATATAAAATGGTCTAATCGGGTCTCTGATTGCCCTATGATAGAAGTTTAGTAGGGCATTTTACTCGCCCTTCGACGCGCTTCGAGATGCCGCCTAGCCCAGTACGCTATCTGAAATTAGAGCGACGTAAGTTGAACAAATGTGATAGAATTTTGCTGACATCTTAAATTAACCATAACATAAAATGATCTAATCGGGTCTCTGTTTGCCCTACCCTACAAGTTTAGCAGTGCATTTTACTCGCCATTTCATGCGCCTTGAGATGCCGCTTAGCCCAATACGCTATCTGAAATAGGAGCGACGTAAATTGAACAAATGTGATAGAATTTCGCTGAATTCTTACATTAACCAAAATATAAAATGATCTAATCGGGTCTCTGATTGCCCTATCATAGAAGTTTAACAGTGCATTTTACTCGCCATTCCTCGCGTTTTATGATGCCGCGTAGTCCAGTACGCTGGCTGAAAGAGAAACGACGTAAATTGAAAAAATGTGATAGAATTTCCCTGAATTCTTATATTAACCTTAATGTAAAATGATCTAATCGGGTCTCTGTTCGCCCTACCCTAGAAGTTTAATAGTGCCTTTCACTCGTCATTTCATGCGTTTTGAGATGTCGCTTAGCCCAATTGCTATCTGAAATAGGAGCGACGTAAATTGAACAAATGTGATAGAATTTCGCTGAATTCTTATATTAACCAAAATATAAAACGACCTAATCGGCTCTCTGATTGCCCTATCATAGAAGTTTAGAAGTGCATTTTACTCGCCCTTCCACGCGCTTTAAGATGCCGCCTAGCCGAGTACGCTATCTGAAATAGGAGCGACGTAAGTTGAACAAATGTGATAGAATTACGCTGAATTCTTATATTAACCGTAATATAAAATGATTTAATCGGGTCTTTGTTTGCCTTACCCTAGAAGTTTAATAGTGCATTTCACGCGCCATTCCGCGCGCTTTTAAGGTGCCGCCTAGCCCAGTACGCTATCTGAAATAGGAGCGACGTAAATTGAACAAATGTGACAGAATTTCCCTGAATTCTTATATTAACCTTAATGTAAAATGATCTAATCGGGTCTTTCTTCGACCAACCCTAGAAGTTTAATAGTGCATTTCACTCGCCATTTCATGCGCTTTGAGATGCCGCATAGCCCAACACGCTATCTGAAGTACGAGTGACGTAAATTGAACAAATGTGATAGAATTTCCCTGAATTCTTATATTAACCTTAATGTAAAATGATCTAATCGGGTCTCTGTTCGCCCTACCCTAGAAGTTTAATAGTGCCTTTCACTCGTCATGTCATGCGCTTTGAGATGCCGCTTAGCCCAATACGCTATCTGAAATATGAGCGACGTAAATTGAACAAATGTGATAGAATTTCGCTGAATTCTTATATTAATCTTAATGTAAAATGATCTAATCGTGTCTTTGTTCGCCCTACCCTAGAAGTTTAATAGTGCATTTCACTCGTCATTTCATGTGCTTTGAGATGCCGCTTA
Source organism: Macropis europaea (assembly GCA_916610135.2). Classification (NCBI taxonomy): domain Eukaryota; kingdom Metazoa; phylum Arthropoda; class Insecta; order Hymenoptera; family Melittidae; genus Macropis; species Macropis europaea. Next base: position 16,526 of record CAKAJE020001233.1, on the reverse strand, counting down.
GCCCAATAAGCTATCTGAAATAGGAGCGACGTAAATTGAACAAATGTCATAGAATTTCGCTGAATTCTTATATTAACCAAAATATAAAATGATCTAGTCGGGTCTCTGATTGCCCTATCATAGAAGTTTAATAGTGCATTTTGCTCGCCTTTCCACGCGCTTTAAGATGCCGCTTAGCCCAATACGCTATCTGAAATAGGAGCGACGTAAATTGAACAAATGTGATAGAATTTCGCTGAATTCTTATATTAACGAAAATATAAAATGATCTAATCAGGTCTCTGATTGCCCTATCATAGAAGTTTAACAATGCATTTTATTCGCCATTCCTCGCGTTTTAAGTTGCCGCCTAGCCCAGTACGCTAGCTGAAATAGGAACGACGTAAATTGAACAAATGTGATAGAATTTCGCTGAATTCTTAAATTAACCTTAATATAAAATGATCTAATCGGGTCTCTGTTTGCCTTACCCTAGAAGTTTAATAGTGCATTTTACTCGCCATTTCATGCGATTTGAGGTACTGCTTAGCCCAATACGCTATCTGAATTAAGAGCCACGTAAATTGAACAAATGTGATAGAATTTCGCTGAATTCTTAAGTTAACCATAATATAAAATGATCTAATCGGGTCTCTGTTTGCCTTACCCTAGAAGTTTAATAGTGCATTTTACTCGTCATTTCATGCGCTTTGACATGCCGCATAGCCCAATACGCTATCTGAAATAGGAGCGACGTAAATTGAACAAATGTGATAGAATTTCCCTGAATTCTTATATTAACCATAATATAAAATCATTTAATCGGGTCTCTGTTTGCCCTACCCTAGAAGTTTAATAGTGCATTTTACTCGCCATTGCGTGCGCCTTCAGATGCCGCTTAGCCCAATACACTATCTGAAATAGGAGCGATGTAAATTGAACAAATGTGATAGAATTTCACTGAATTCTTAAATTAACCATAATATAAAATGATCTAGTCGGGTCTCTGTTTGCCCGACCCTAGAGGTTTAATAGTGCATTTCACTCGTCATTTCATGCGCTTTGAGATGCCGCTATGCACAATAAGCTATCAGGAATAGGAGCGACGTAAATTGAACAAATGTAATAGAATTTTGCTGAATTCTTAAATTAACCATAGTATAAAATGATGTAATCGGTTCTCTGTTTGCCCTACCCTAGAAGTTTAATAGTGCATTTTGCTCGCCATTTCATGCGCTTTGAGATGCCGCTTAGCCCAATACGCTATATGAAATAGGAGCGACGTAAGTTGAACAAATGTGATAGAATTTCGCTGAATTCTTTTATTAACCATAATGTAAAATGGTCTAATCGGGTCTCTGTTCGACCTAGCCTAGAAGTCTAATAGTGCATTTCACTCGCCATTTCATGCGCTTTGAGATGCCGCTTAGCCCAATACGCTATCTGAAATAGGAGCGACCTAAATTGAACAAATGTGATAGAATTTCGCTGAATTCTTTTATTAACCATAATGTAAAATGATCTAATCGGATCTCTGTTCGCCCTAGCCTAGAACTTTAATAGTGCATTTTATTCGCCATTTCATACGCTTTGAGATGAGGCTTTGCCCAAAACGCTATCTGAAATAGGAGCGACGTAAATTGAACAAATGTGATAGAATTTCACTGAATTCTTATATTAACCAAAATATAAAATGATGTAATCGGGTCTCTGATTGCCCTAGCGTAGAAGTTTAATAGTGCATTTTACGCGCCATTCCGCGCGCTTTATGATGCCGCATAGCCCTGTTCGCTATCTGAAATAGGAGCGACGTAAATTGAACAAATGTGATAGAATTTTGCTGAATTCTTAAATTAACCATAATATAAAATGATCTAATCGGGTCTCTGCTTGCCCTACCCTAGAAGTTTAATAGTGCATTTTACTCGTCATTTCATGCGCTTTGAGATGCCGCTTTGCCCAATACGCTATCTGAAATAGGAGCGACGTAAATTGAACGAATGTGATAGAATTTCGCTCACTTCTTAAATTAACCATAATATAAAATGATCTAATCGGGTCTCTGTTTGCCCTACCCTAGAACTTTAATAGTGCATTTTACTCGTCATTTCATGCGCTTTGAGATGCCGCTTAGCCTAATACGCTATCTGAAATAGGAGCGATATAAATTGAACAAATGTGATAGAATTTCGCTGAATTCTTTTCTTAACCATAATGTAAAATGATCTGATCGGGTCTCTGTTTGCCTTATCCTAGAAGTTTAATAGTGCATTATACTCGCCATTTCATGCGCTTTGAGATACCGCTTAGCCCAATACGCTATCTGAAACAGGAGCGACATAATTTGAACAAATGTGATAGAATTTCGCTGAATTCTTAAATTAACCATAATATAAAATGATCTAATCGAGTCTCTGTTTGCCGTACCCTAGAAGTTTAACAGTGCATTTTACTCGCCATTTCATGCGCTTTGAGATGCCGCATAGCCCAATACGCTATCTGAAATAGGAGCGACGTAAGTTGAACAAATGTGATAGAATTTCGCTGAATTCTTTTATTAACCATAACGTAAAATGATCTAATAGGGTCTCTGTACGCCCTAGCCTAGAAGTATAATAGTGCATCTTACTCGCCATTTCATGCGCTTTGAGATGCCGCTTAGCCCAATACGCTATCTGAAATAGGAGCGACGTAAATTGAACAAATGTGATAGAATTTCCCTGAATTCTTATATTAACCTTATTGTAAAATGATCTAATCGGGTCTCTGTTTGCCCTAGCCTAGAAGATTAATAGTGCATTTTATTCGACATTCCATGCGCTTTGAGATGCCGCTTAGCCCAATACGCCATCTGAAATAGGAGCGACGTAAATTGAACAAATGTGATAGAATTTCCCTGAAATCTTATATTAAACAAAATATAAAATGATCTAATCGGGTCTCTGATTGCCCTATCATAGAAGTTTAGGAGTGCATTTTACTCGCCATTTCATGCGCTTTGAGATGCCGCTTAGCACAATACGCTATCTGAAATGTGAGCGACGTAAATTGAACAAATGTGATAGAATTTCGCTGAATTCTTATATTAACCTTAATGTAAAATGATCTAATCGGGTCTCTGTTCGCCCTACCCTAGAAGTTTAACAGTGCATTTCACTCGCTATTCCACGCGCTTTAAGATACCGGCTAGCCCAGTAAGCTATCTGAAATAGGAGTGACGTAAATTGAACAAATGTGATAGAATTACGCTTAATTCTTATATTAACCGTAATATAAAATGATCTAATCGGGTCTCTCTTTTACATTACCCTAGAAGTTTAATGTTGCATTTCACTCGTCATTTCATGCGCCTTGAGATGCCGCCTAGCCCAATACGCTATCTGTAATAGGAGCGACGTAAATTGAACAAATGTTATAGAATTTCGTTGAACTCTTAAATTAACCAAAATCTAAAATGATCTAATCGGGTCTCTGATTGCCCTATCATAGAAGTTTAATAGTGCATTTCACTCGTAATTTCATGCGCTTTGAGATGCCGCTTAGCCCAGTACGCTATCTGGAATAGGAGCGACGTAAATTGAACAAATGTGATAGAATTTCCCTGAAATCTTATATTAAACAAAATATAAAATGGTCTAATCGGGTCTCTGATTGCCCTATCATAGAAGTTTAGTAGTGCATTTTGCTCGCCCTTCCACGCGCTTTATGATGCCGCCTAGCCCAGTACGCTATCTGAAATATAAGCGACGTAAATTGAACAAATGTGATAGAATTTCCCTGAAATCTTATATTAAACAAAATATAATATAATCTAATCGGGTCTCTGATTGCCTTATCATAGAAGTTTAATAGTGCATTTTGCTCGCCATTTCATGCGCTTTGAGATGCCGCTTAGCCCAATAAGCTACCTGAAATAGGAGCGACGTAAATTGAACAAATGTGATAGAATTTCCCTGAATTCTTATATTAAACAAAACATAAAATGATCTAATCGGGTCTCTGATTGCCCTATCATCGTAGTTTAATAGTGCATTCCACTCGCCATTCCACGCGCTTTAAGATGCCGCTTAGCACAATACGCTATCTGAAATATGAGCGATGTTAATTGAACAAATGTGATAGAATTTCCCTGAAATCTTATATTAAACAAAATATAAAATGATCTAATCGGGTCTCAGATTGCCCTATCATAGAATGTTAGTAGCGCATTTTACTCGCCATTTCATGCGCTTTGAGATGCCGCGTAGCCCGATACGCTATCTGAAATAGGAGCGACGTAAATTGAACAAATGTGATAGAATTTCCCTGACTTCTTAAATTAACATTAATGTAAAATGATCTAAGCGGGTCTCTGTTCGCCGTACCCTAGAAGTTTAATAATGTATTGCACTCGCCATTTCATGCGCTTTGAGATGCCGCTTAGCCCAATACGCTATCTGAAATAGGAGCGACGTAAATTGCACAAATGTGATAGAATTACGCTGAATTCTTATATTAACCGTAATATGAAATGATCTAATCGGGTCTCTTTTTGCCTTACCCTAGAAGTTTAATAGTGCATTTCACTCGTCATTTCATGCGCTTTGAGATGCCGCTTAGCTCAATACGCTATCTGAAATAGGAACGACGTAAATTGAACAAATGTGATAGAATTTCCCTGAAATCTTATATTAAACAAAATATAAAATGGTCTAATCGGGTCTCTGATTGCCCTATCATAGAAGTTTAGTAGTGCATTTTGCTCGCCCTTCCACGCGCTTTATGATGCCGCCTAGCCCAGTACGCTATCTGAAATATAAGCGACGTAAATTGAACAAATGTGATAGAATTTCCCTGAAATCTTATATTAAACAAAACATAATATAATCTAATCGGGTCTCTGATTGCCCTATCATAGAAGGTTAGTAGCGCATTTTACTCGCCATTTCATGCGCTTTGAGATGCCGCGTAGCCCGATACGCTATCTGAAATAGGAGCGACGTAAATTGAACAAATGTGATAGAATTTCCCTGACTTCTTAAATTAACATTAATGTAAAATGATCTAAGCGGGTCTCTGTTCGCCGTACCCTAGAAGTTTAATAATGCATTGCACTCGCCATTTCATGCGCTTTGAGATGCCGCTTAGCCCAATACGCCATCTGAAATAGGAGCGACGTAAATTGAACAAATGTGATAGAATTTCCCTGAAATCTTATATTAAACAAAATATAAAATGATCTAATCGGGTCTCTGATTGCCCTATCATAGAAGTTTAGGAGTGCATTTTACTCGCCATTTCATGCGCTTTGAGATGCCGCTTAGCACAATACGCTATCTGAAATGTGAGCGACGTAAATTGAACAAATGTGATAGAATTTCGCTGAATTCTTATATTAACCTTAATGTAAAATGATCTAATCGGGTCTCTGTTCGCCCTACCCTAGAAGTTTAACAGTGCATTTCACTCGCTATTCCACGCGCTTTAAGATACCGGCTAGCCCAGTAAGCTATCTGAAATAGGAGTGACGTAAATTGAACAAATGTGATAGAATTACGCTTAATTCTTATATTAACCGTAATATAAAATGATCTAATCGGGTCTCTCTTTTACATTACCCTAGAAGTTTAATGTTGCATTTCACTCGTCATTTCATGCGCCTTGAGATGCCGCCTAGCCCAATACGCTATCTGTAATAGGAGCGACGTAAATTGAACAAATGTTATAGAATTTCGTTGAACTCTTAAATTAACCAAAATCTAAAATGATCTAATCGGGTCTCTGATTGCCCTATCATAGAAGTTTAATAGTGCATTTCACTCATCATTTCATGCGCTTTAAGATGCCGCTTAGCCCAGTACGCTATCTGAAATAGGAGCGACGTAAGTTTAACAAATGTGATAGAATTACGCTGAATTCTTATATTAACCGTAATATAAAATGATCTAATCGGGTCCCTGTTTGCCTTACCCTAGAAGTTTAATAGTGCATTTCACTCGTAATTTCATGCGCTTTGAGATGCCGCTTAGCCCAATAAGCTATCTGAAATAGGAACGACGTAAATTGACCAAATGTGATAGAATTTCGCTGAATTCTTATATTAACCAAAATATAAAATGATCTAATCGGGTCTCTGATTGCCCTATCATAGAAGTTTAATAGTGAATTTTACTCGCCATTCCACGCGCTTTAAGATGCCGCTTAGCCCAATACGCTATTTGCGAAAGGAGCGACGTAAATTGAACATATGTGATAGAATTTCGCTGAATTCTTAAATTAACCATAATATAAAATGATCTAATGGGGTCTCTGTTTGCCCTACCCTAGAAGTTTAATAGTGCATTTTACTCGTTATTTCATGCGCTTTGAGATGCCGCTTAGCACAATACGCTATCTGAAATAGGAGCGATGTAAATTGATCAAATGTGATAGAATTTCGCTGAATTCTTTTATTAACGATAACGTAAAATGATCTAATCGGGTCTCTGTTCGCCCTAGCGTAGAAGCTTAATTGTGCATTTTATTCGTCATTTCATGCGCTTTGAGATGCCGCTTAGCCCAATACGCTATCTGAAATAGGAACGACGTAAATTGACCAAATGTGATAGAATTTCGCTGAATTCTTATATTAACCAAAATATAAAATGATCTAATCGGGTCTCTGATTGCCCTATCATAGAAGTTTAATAGTGCATTTTACTCGCCATTTCTCGCGCTTTGAGATGCCGCTTAGCCCAATACGCTATCTGCAATAGGAGCGACGTAAATTGAACATATGTGATAGAATTTCGCTGAATTCTTAAATTAACCATAATATAAAATGATCTAATGGGGTCTCTGTTTGCCCTACCCTAGAAGTTTAATAGTGCATTTTACTCGTTATTTCATGCGCTTTGAGATGCCGCTTAGCACAATACGCTATCTGAAATAGGAGCGATGTAAATTGATCAAATGTGATAGAATTTCGCTGAATTCTTTTATTAACGATAACGTAAAATGATCTAATCGGGTCTCTGTTCGCCCTAGCGTAGAAGCTTAATTGTGCATTTTATTCGTCATTTCATGCGCTTTGAGATGCCGCTTAGCCCAATACGCTATCTGAAATAGGAGCGAGGTAAATTGAACAAATGTGATAGAATTTCGCTGAATTCTTATATTAACCAAAATATAAAATGATCTAATCGGGTCTCTGTTTGCCCTACCCTAGAAGTTTAATAGTGCATTTTACTCGCCATTTCTCGCGCTTTGAGATGCCGCTTAGCCCAATACGCTATCTGAAATATCAGCGACGTAAATTGAACAAATCTGAGAGAATTTCGCTGAATTCTTAAATTAACCATAATATAAAATGATCTTATCGGGTCTCTGTTTGCACTACCCTAGAAGTTTAATAGTGCATTTTACTCGAAATTTCTTGCGCTTTGAGATGCCGCTTAGTCCAATACGCTATCTGAAATATCAGCGACGTAAATGGAACAAATGTGAGAGAATTTCGCTGAATTCTTATATTAACCAAAATATAAAATGATCTAATCGGGTCTCTGATTGCCCTATCATAGAAGTTTAATAGTGAATTTTACTCGACATTCCATGCGCTTTAAGATGCCGCCTAGCCCAGTACGCTATCTGAAATAGGAGCGACGTGAACTGAACAAATGTGATAGAATTTTGCTGAATTCTTAAATTAACCATAATATAAAATGATATAATCGGGTCTCTGTATGCCCTACCCACGAACTTTAATAGTGCATGTCTCTCGTCATTTCATGCGCTTTGAGATGCCGCTTAGCCCAATACGCTATCTGAAATAGGAGCGACGTAAATTGAACAAATGTGATAGAATTTCCATGAAATCTTATATTAAACAAAACATAAAATGATCTAAACGGGACCCTGATTGCCCTATCATAGAAGTTTAGTAGTGCATTTTACTCGCCCTTCCACGCGCTTTAAGATGCCGCCTAGCCCAGTACACTATCTGAAATAGGAGCGACGTATGTTGAACAAATGTGATATAATTACGCTGAATTCTTATATTAACCGTAATATTAAATGATCTAATCGGGTCTCGGTTTGCCTTACCCTAGAAGTTTAATAGTGCATTTGACTCGCCATTTCATGCGCTTTGAGATGCCGCTTAGCCCAATACGCTATCTGCAACATGAGCGACGTAAATTGAACAAATGTGATAGAATTTCGCTGAATTCTTAAATTAACCATAATATAAAATGATCTAATCGGGTCTCTGTTTGCCCTACCCTAGAAGTTTAATAGTACATTTTACTCGCCATTTCTTGCGCTTTGAGATGCCGCTTAGCCCAATACGCTATCTGAAATATCAGCGACGTAAATTGAACAAATGTGAGAGAATCTCGCTGAATTCTTATATTAACCTTAATGTAAAATGATCTAATCGGGTCTCTGTTCGCCCTACCCTAGAAGATTACTAGTGCATTTCACACGTCATTTCATGCGCTTCGAGATGCCGCTTAGCTCAATAAGCTATCTGAAATAGGAGCGACGTAAATTGAACAAATGTGATAGAATTTTTCTGAATTCTTAAATAAACCATAATATGAAATGATCTAATCGGGTCTCTGTTTGCCCTACCCTAGAGGTTTAACAGTGCATTTTACTCGCCATGTCATGCGCTTTGAGATGCCGCTTAGCCCAATACGCTATCTGAAATAGGAGCGACGTAAATTGACCAAATGTGATAGAATTTCGCTGAATTCTTATATTAACCAAAATATAAAATGATCTAATCGGGTCTCTGATTGCCCTATCATAGAAGTTTAATAGTGAATTTTACTCGCCATTCCACGCGCTTTAAGATGCCGCTTAGCCCAATACGCTATCTGCAATAGGAGCGACGTAAATTGAACATATGTGATAGAATTTCGCTGAATTCTTAAATTAACCATAATATAAAATGATCTAATGGGGTCTCTGTTTGCCCTACCCTAGAAGTTTAATAGTGCATTTTACTCGTTATTTCATGCGCTTTGAGATGCCGCTTAGCACAATACGCTATCTGAAATAGGAGCGATGTAAATTGATCAAATGTGATAGAATTTCGCTGAATTCTTTTATTAACCATAACGTAAAATGATCTAATCGGGTCTCTGTTCGCCCTAGCGTAGAAGCTTAATAGTGCATTTTACTCGCCATTTCTCGCGCTTTGAGATGCCGCTTAGCCCAATACGCTATCTGAAATATCAGCGACGTAAATTGAACAAATCTGAGAGAATTTCGCTGAATTCTTAAATTAACCATAATATAAAATGATCTTATCGGGTCTCTGTTTGCACTACCCTAGAAGTTTAATAGTGCATTTTACTCGAAATTTCTTGCGCTTTGAGATGCCGCTTAGCCCAATACGCTATCTGAAATATCAGCGACGTAAATTGAACAAATGTGAGAGAATCTCGCTGAATTCTTATATTAACCTTAATGTAAAATGATCTAATCGGGTCTCTGTTCGCCCTACCCTAGAAGATTACTAGTGCATTTCACACGTCATTTCATGCGCTTTGAGATGCCGCTTAGCTCAATAAGCTATCTGAAATAGGAGCGACGTAAATTGGACAAATGTGATAGAATTTTTCTGAATTCTTAAATAAACCATAATATGAAATGATCTAATCGGGTCTCTGTTTGCCCTACCCTAGAGGTTTAACAGTGCATTTTACTCGCCATTTCATGCGCTTTGAGATGCCGCTTAGCCCAATACGCTATCTGAAATAGGAGCGACGTAAATTGAACAAATGTGATAAAATTTCGCTGAATTCTTATATTAACCTCAATGTAAAATGATCTAATCGGGTCTTTGTTCGCCCTACCCTAGAAGTTTAATAGTGCATTTCACTCGTCATTTCATGCGCTTTGAGATGCCGCTTAGCCCAATAAGCTATCTGAAATAGGAACGACGTAAATTGACCAAATGTGATAGAATTTCGCTGAATTCTTAGATTAACCAAAATATAAAATGATCTAATCGGGTCTCTGATTGCCCTATCATAGAAGTTTAATAGTGAATTTTACTCGCCATTCCACGCGCTTTAAGATGCCGCTTAGCCCAATACGCTATCTGCAATAGGAGCGACGTAAATTGAACATATGTGATAGAATTTCGCTGAATTCTTAAATTAACCATAATATAAAATGATCTAATGGGGTCTCTGTTTGCCCTACCCTAGAAGTTTAATAGTGCATTTTACTCGTTATTTCATGCGCTTTGAGATGCCGCTTAGCACAATACGCTATCTGAAAATAGGAGCGATGTAAATTGATCAAATGTGATAGAATTTCGCTGAATTCTTTTATTAACCATAACGTAAAATGATCTAATCGGGTCTCTGTTCGCCCTAGCGTAGAAGCTTAATTGTGCATTTTATTCGTCATTTCATGCGCTTTGAGATGCCGCTTAGCCCAATACGCTATCTGAAATAGGAGCGAGGTAAATTGAACAAATGTGATAGAATTTCGCTGAATTCTTATATTAACCAAAACATAAAATGATCTAATCGGGTCTCTGTTTGCCCTACCCTAGAAGTTTAATAGTGCATTTTACTCGCCATTTCTCGCGCTTTGAGATGCCGCTTAGCCCAATACGCTATCTGAAATATCAGCGACGTAAATTGAACAAATCTGAGAGAATTTCGCTGAATTCTTAAATTAACCATAATATAAAATGATCTTATCGGGTCTCTGTTTGCACTACCCTAGAAGTTTAATAGTGCATTTTACTCGAAATTTCTTGCGCTTTGAGATGCCGCTTAGTCCAATACGCTATCTGAAATATCAGCGACGTAAATGGAACAAATGTGAGAGAATTTCGCTGAATTCTTATATTAACCAAAATATAAAATGATCTAATCGGGTCTCTGATTGCCCTATCATAGAAGTTTAGTAGTGCATTTTACTCGCCCTTCCACGCGCTTTGAGATACCGCCTAGCCCAGTACGCTATCTGAAATAGGAGCGACGTAAGTTGAACAAATGTGATAGAATTACGCTGAATTCTTATATTAACCGTAATATAAAATGATCTAATCGGGTCTCTGTTTGCCCTACCCTAGAAGTTTAATAGTGCATTTTACTCGTCATTTCATGCGCTTTGAGATGCCGTATAGCCCAATACGCTATCTGAAATAGGAGCGACGTAAATTGAACAAATGTGATAGAATTTCGCTGAATTCTTATATTAACCAAAATATAAATGATCTAATCGGGTCTCTGATTGCCCTATCATAGAAGTTTAATAGTGAATTTTACTCGACATTTCATGCGCTTTAAGATGCCGCCTAGCCCAGTACGCTATCTGAAATAGGACCGACGTAAACTGAACAAATGTGATAGAATTTTGCTGAATTCTTAAATTAACCATAATATAAAATGATCTAGTCGGGTCTCTGATTGCCCTACCCTAGAAGTTTAATAGTGCATTTTACTCGCCATTTCATGCGCTTTGAGATGCCGCTTAGCCCAATACGCTATCTGAAATAGGAGCGACGTAAATTGAACAAATGTGATAGAATTTTTCTGAATTCTTAAATTAACCATTATATAAAATGATCTAATCGGGTCTCTGTTTGCCCTACCCTTGAAGTTTAATAGTGCATTTTACTCGCCATTCCACGCGCTTTAAGATGCCGCCTAGCCCAGTACGCTATCTGAAATAGGAGCGACGTAAATGGAACAAATGTGTTAGAATTTCGCTGAATTATTATATTAACCAAAATATAAAATAATCTAATCGGGTCTCTGATTTCCCTATCATAGAAGTTTGACAGTGCATTTGACTCGCCATTTCATGCGCTTTGAGGTGCCGCTTAGCCCAATACGCTATCTGAAATACGAGCGACGTAAATTGAACAAATGTGATAGAATTTCGCTGAATTCTTAAATTAACCATAATATAAAATGATCTAATGGGGTCTCTGATTGCCCTACCCTAGAAGATTAATAGTGCATTTCACTCGCCATTTCATGCGATTTGAGATGCCGCTTAGCCCAATACGCTATCTGACATAGGAGCGACGTAAATTGAACAAATGTGATAGAATTTCGCTGAATTCTTATATTAACCAAAATATAAAATGATCTAATCGGGTCTCTGATTGCCCTATCATAGAAGTTTAATAGTGCATTTTACTCGCCATTTCTTGCGCTTTGAGATGCCGCTTAGACCAGTACGCTATCTGAAATAGGAGCGACGTAAATTGAACAAATGTGATAGAATTTTGCTGAATTCTTAAATTAACCACAATATAAAATGATCTAATCGGGTCTCTGTTTGCCCTACCCTAGAAGTTTAATAGTGCATTTCACTCGTCATTTCATGCGCTTTGCGATGCCGCTTAGCCCAATAAGCTATCTGAAATAGGAGCGACGTAAATTGAACAAATGTGATAGAATTTCGCTGAATTCTTAAATTAACCATAATATAAGATGATCTAATGGGGTCTCTGTTTGCCCTACCCTAGAAGTTTAATAGTGCACTTTACTCGTTATTTCACGCGCTTTGAGATGCCGCTTAGCACAATACGCTATCTGAAATAGGAGCGATGTAAATTGATCAAATGTGATAGAATTTCGCTGAATTCTTTTATTAACGATAACGTAAAATGATCTAATCGGGTCTCTGTTCGCCCTAGCGTAGAAGCTTAATTGTGCATTTTATTCGTCATTTCATGCGCTTTGAGATGCCGCTTAGCCCAATACGCTATCTGAAATAGGAGCGAGGTAAATTGAACAAATGTGATAGAATTTCGCTGAATTCTTATATTAACCAAAATATAAAATGATCTAATCGGGTCTCTGTTTGCCCTACCCTAGAAGTTTAATAGTGCATTTTACTCGCCATTTCTCGCGCTTTGAGATGCCGCTTAGCCCAATACGCTATCTGAAATATCAGCGACGTAAATTGAACAAATCTGAGAGAATTTCGCTGAATTCTTAAATTAACCATAATATAAAATGATCTTATCGGGTCTCTGTTTGCACTACCCTAGAAGTTTAATAGTGCATTTTACTCGAAATTTCTTGCGCTTTGAGATGCCGCTTAGTCCAATACGCTATCTGAAATATCAGCGACGTAAATGGAACAAATGTGAGAGAATTTCGCTGAATTCTTATATTAACCAAAATATAAAATGATCTAATCGGGTCTCTGATTGCCCTATCATAGAAGTTTAATAGTGAATTTTACTCGACATTCCATGCGCTTTAAGATGCCGCCTAGCCCAGTACGCTATCTGAAATAGGAGCGACGTGAACTGAACAAATGTGATAGAATTTTGCTGAATTCTTAAATTAACCATAATATAAAATGATATAATCGGGTCTCTGTATGCCCTACCCACGAACTTTAATAGTGCATGTCTCTCGTCATTTCATGCGCTTTGAGATGCCGCTTAGCCCAATACGCTATCTGAAATAGGAGCGACGTAAATTGAACAAATGTGATAGAATTTCCATGAAATCTTATATTAAACAAAACATAAAATGATCTAAACGGGACCCTGATTGCCCTATCATAGAAGTTTAGTAGTGCATTTTACTCGCCCTTCCACGCGCTTTAAGATGCCGCCTAGCCCAGTACACTATCTGAAATAGGAGCGACGTATGTTGAACAAATGTGATATAATTACGCTGAATTCTTATATTAACCGTAATATTAAATGATCTAATCGGGTCTCGGTTTGCCTTACCCTAGAAGTTTAATAGCGCATTTGACTCGCCATTTCATGCGCTTTGAGATGCCGCTTAGCCCAATACGCTATCTGCAACATGAGCGACGTAAATTGAACAAATGTGATAGAATTTCGCTGAATTCTTAAATTAACCATAATATAAAATGATCTAATCGGGTCTCTGTTTGCCCTACCCTAGAAGTTTAATAGTACATTTTACTCGCCATTTCTTGCGCTTTGAGATGCCGCTTAGCCCAATACGCTATCTGAAATATCAGCGACGTAAATTGAACAAATGTGAGAGAATCTCGCTGAATTCTTATATTAACCTTAATGTAAAATGATCTAATCGGGTCTCTGTTCGCCCTACCCTAGAAGATTACTAGTGCATTTCACACGTCATTTCATGCGCTTTGAGATGCCGCTTAGCTCAATAAGCTATCTGAAATAGGAGCGACGTAAATTGAACAAATGTGATAGAATTTTTCTGAATTCTTAAATAAACCATAATATGAAATGATCTAATCGGGTCTCTGTTTGCCCTACCCTAGAGGTTTAACAGTGCATTTTACTCGCCATGTCATGCGCTTTGAGATGCCGCTTAGCCCAATACGCTATCTGAAATAGGAGCGACGTAAATTGACCAAATGTGATAGAATTTCGCTGAATTCTTATATTAACCAAAATATAAAATGATCTAATCGGGTCTCTGATTGCCCTATCATAGAAGTTTAATAGTGAATTTTACTCGCCATTGCACGCGCTTTAAGATGCCGCTTAGCCCAATACGCTATCTGCAATAGGAGCGACGTAAATTGAACATATGTGATAGAATTTCGCTGAATTCTTAAATTAACCATAATATAAAATGATCTAATGGGGTCTCTGTTTGCCCTACCCTAGAAGTTTAATAGTGCATTTTACTCGTTATTTCATGCGCTTTGAGATGCCGCTTAGCACAATACGCTATCTGAAATAGGAGCGATGTAAATTGATCAAATGTGATAGAATTTCGCTGAATTCTTTTATTAACCATAACGTAAAATGATCTAATCGGGTCTCTGTTCGCCCTAGCGTAGAAACTTAATTGTGCATTTTATTCGTCATTTCATGCGCTTTGAGATGCCGCTTAGCCCAATACGCTATCTGAAATAGGAGCGAGGTAAATTGAACAAATGTGATAGAATTTCGCTGAATTCTTATATTAACCAAAACATAAAATGATCTAATCGGGTCTCTGTTTGCCCTACCCTAGAAGTTTAATAGTGCATTTTACTCGCCATTTCTCGCGCTTTGAGATGCCGCTTAGCCCAATACGCTATCTGAAATATCAGCGACGTAAATTGAACAAATCTGAGAGAATTTCGCTGAATTCTTAAATTAACCATAATATAAAATGATCTTATCGGGTCTCTGTTTGCACTACCCTAGAAGTTTAATAGTGCATTTTACTCGAAATTTCTTGCGCTTTGAGATGCCGCTTAGTCCAATACGCTATCTGAAATATCAGCGACGTAAATGGAACAAATGTGAGAGAATTTCGCTGAATTCTTATATTAACCAAAATATAAAATGATCTAATCGGGTCTCTGATTGCCCTATCATAGAAGTTTAGTAGTGCATTTTACTCGCCCTTCCACGCGCTTTGAGATACCGCCTAGCCCAGTACGCTATCTGAAATAGGAGCGACGTAAGTTGAACAAATGTGATAGAATTACGCTGAATTCTTATATTAACCGTAATATAAAATGATCTAATCGGGTCTCTGTTTGCCCTACCCTAGAAGTTTAACAGTGCATTTTACTCGTCATTTCATGCGCTTTGAGATGCCGTATAGCCCAATACGCTATCTGAAATAGGAGCGACGTAAATTGAACAAATGTGATAGAATTTCGCTGAATTCTTATATTAACCAAAATATAAAATGATCTAATCGGGTCTCTGATTGCCCTATCATAGAAGTTTAATAGTGAATTTTACTCGACATTCCATGCGCTTTAAGATGCCGCCTAGCCCAGTACGCTATCTGAAATAGGACCGACGTAAACTGAACAAATGTGATAGAATTTTGCTGAATTCTTAAATTAACCATAATATAAAATGATCTAGTCGGGTCTCTGATTGCCCTACCCTAGAAGTTTAATAGTGCATTTTACTCGCCATTTCATGCGCTTTGAGATGCCGCTTAGCCCAATACGCTATCTGAAATAGGAGCGACGTAAATTGAACAAATGTGATAGAATTTTTCTGAATTCTTAAATTAACCATTATATAAAATGGTCTAATCGGGTCTCTGTTAGCCCTACCCTTGAAGTTTAATAGTGCATTTTACTCGCCATTCCACGCGCTTTAAGATGCCGCCTAGCCCAGTACGCTATCTGAAATAGGAGCGACGTAAATGGAACAAATGTGTTAGAATTTCGCTGAATTATTATATTAACCAAAATATAAAATAATCTAATCGGGTCTCTGATTTCCCTATCATAGAAGTTTGACAGTGCATTTGACTCGCCATTTCATGCGCTTTGAGGTGCCGCTTAGCCCAATACGCTATCTGAAATAGGAGCGACGTAAATTGAACAAATGTGATAGAATTTCGCTGAATTCTTAAATTAACCATAATATAAAATGATCTAATGGGGTCTCTGATTGCCCTACCCTAGAAGATTAATAGTGCATTTCACTCGCCATTTCATGCGATTTGAGATGCCGCTTAGCCCAATACGCTATCTGACATAGGAGCGACGTAAATTGAACAAATGTGATAGAATTTCGCTGAATTCTTATATTAACCAAAATATAAAATGATCTAATCGGGTCTCTGATTGCCCTATCATAGAAGTTTAATAGTGCATTTTACTCGCCATTTCTT